>OX401906.1:1852500-2112500 GCA_947859195.1 Drymonia ruficornis | reverse complement strand
CTGGCTACTATACAGACATTACTATTACCATTCAATTTGAACCCTCATAGCGTGGAAAGCCACATGCCAGTGACGAGCCGGCTGGCCATCATCGTGGACGGAAGCATCTACGACGTGGACACCATCGACAATCTGGTGGAGCGGTACAGTAACAAGGGCTACACTGTGGTCGTGCACCTCAAGGACGAGGTCAACATCGCCCAGATATTCGGCATGTACTTCACACGGTTCGTCATCAATGATACTACTGAGGTAAGTGTGTGACGAGTGCAATTTTTCTCGACCCTTTTCACAGAAGATCGGCGTAAAGTAGCTATTATTGCTGCGTTTTGTACGATGAGTGAGAGCCTGAAGCCCAAATACCCCTCCCTTTCCCATCCTCAATCCCTCTTCCAACGGTAACGGGCGAGCGATGTCTTTGGTATTGCAAGCATATAGGAACGCTGTACGCTTATTTGCCGCATTTGTTATATAAATATAAAAGAAGCTGTAGCCCGATTCACGTAACCAAAACCGTAACGATGTCTCAGCGATATAGTCGTTGATAGCCTTTTCGTATTATGAAAAGGCTATCAACGACTATATCGCTGAGACATCGTTACGGTTTTGGTTACGTGAATCGGGCCACTGATCATATACTTTATAGGGTTTCCCAAGCCGGGGTCAAATGACCCCGGCTTGGCCCCCCCCCCATATGTGGCCCGTGGACAACCGATTGGGAACCACTGGCTTAAACCATCTGACTTTTTCAGGTACTAGTAAACGTTCAAGTATTGGACTCAGATTTGAACTGGGCGACTATATTTGAGCGAATGGAAAAACTACAAGCGGAACACGAACAAATATATTCCTACATCGTGTCGGCCATCCCCATAGACTACATCTACAACTCCATACTGAGCCGGGAAACGGGGAACGAACCCGCACCACGAGCTGTAGACTTAATAAGCAGGTTTTTTTTACACACGGAGAAGAAAAGGCCGCCGAGAGAGACACTGAATAATTTGAGGACTTTTGAGCGCAGGTTTGATGTGACCAGGCTGAGGGAGCTACCTTGGTCGGTTATATTTAATAGGTAAGGTGGTTAGCAAGACCGGTTTGTGGATGGGCTTTCAAAGACATGTTCCCTTTTTAATTATGAGTGATTGTGTCATTGAGACACAATTTGACGGATCTCTCCTGATATGGGGTGTGGAACCTTGTTTAGGGAAGATTAGATAATTTCGATTTTGAAATAAGCGTTAATTACTTTGAGAAACGCTTGGTGTAGTTTGAGCGTACGCTGCTTGAAGTGTGGGTTCGAATCCCGGCGAGGCAATTTTCGGAAAATGGCCTATCCATTTTACGTTTCTTAATTTAGGACCATACAGTTGTCCGACTAACGGCCGAATACTCGTACGCAACTTAAAATTGAGAGCTGCTTAACTTTGACGCGCCATACAAAAAATGACAGTTAACGACGTCTCAAACTGCTAAGTGGGCCTTAAATATTTAAGTAGCCTTTGAGTATTCGGCCGTATCTTTATTTTATTTATTTAAGTTAGGATTAAGTACTTAATTATGATTTAAGTTTTTAAGTTTTCAAATTGAATAATGCGGTGTAATGGAGTCGCCGAGTGTAACGAGAATAGTTATAATTAATTTTAAACGTTGTTGAACTTTATAAGTAATTCTTAAAGTTAATGTTCAGTGCTACACTTATGATATTTGGTTATAAGCGGTTGTAGATGGCCCATCCATCATAATACCTGTAAAGGCATCGAATATAGCGCTAATAAGTTAGAATTTGTTAAGTTTTTCAATAAATTTGGTATTTTTATAAAACGAGATTCATTTCAACGTAGGACCACCTTCCCAGAAGATCGGCGTTAAGTACAATGCCTTTGGTATTGCAAGCATCTGTAGGCTACGGTTAACACCAGGCGGGCCGTACGCTTGTTTGCCACGTTAGTAACATAAAAGAAACATCCAGATAGAAACCAGACAATTAATAATACCGCTACAAATCCGCAGCGCTACAAATCATCATTCTTAATGCGCACAGCCAAGGAGTGGAACTCCCTGCCAGCGTCTGTTTTTCCGAGGGCGTACAACCCAAATCTCTTTAAAAGAAGGTTGAACAGGCATCTTCTGGGTGCGCTCGCTCCATCGTCGATAACATCTCTGCCCCACGGCAAGATTGAGGACAAGAGCAAGCCCTTTTTTAATTAAAATAATAATAATAATGGACACGCGCACCGTTTGCATTATTCCCGTTGATAAGCTAAGCAGATGATGGGTTTGAAAAAGGTCCCCATGTCCCAATATTATTTCATAAAATAAGCAGGGGAATAGCGACATTAAGCAACATTGCTAATTCAATTAATTTTTCTGATTCTCTATCAGATTCAGAATCAATTCCGCTAAATTTATGTAAAATAGTCACACATTTTACGCCATTTGTGACCGTTTCACGGAAAATTTGCGGATTCTGCTGGAGAGTCGGAATTTCTGCAGTGTTGCAGTGTCGCTATTAGACCACCTTGTAATAACTAAAATCCTTTGCAGTCATGCCATAAGTGTTGTTTAAGGCTAAGTTCCATTCTCACTAGTTCCACTGTCAATAAAGGCGGAAACCCACCGCGGTGTACGGAGAGACACACACACGGGCCACGTTTCGCTTTGCAAAAAAAATTATGTAAGACGTCATTCCGTGCGTAGTATCGCCGTGCGCCGCGGTGGACACGGTTACATACATTTTCTTGCAAAACGAAGCTTGACCGACGTGCGTGGCCTCTCCGTGCGCCGCGGTGGGTTTCCGCCTTAAGTTCCATAGAACTAGTGGGACTATACTAACTCAACATTATTCACATTAGTTCCAAGGAACTATAAGTGAGAGAAAACTTAGGTAATAAAACTTATTCTCATTAGTTCCATGGAACTTAAGTGGGCATTACATTAAGTATCTAATTTGCAGAGCGTTAAACTAGTGCTGCAGTGCAGATCGCACTAGATTGGATCACTAACTGTCTTTACCATCTAATTTTAGCACACTAGCTCACCTAGCGCTCTGCATATTCGATAATCCCTACGTAAATAGCAATGAATAAAAGTAAGGTGTTAGATTACATGTTTAATGGTAACTTATGACTAGATAATACTGTTATAAGCGTAAAATATGTACAAATGCATTATTATTAACCATTTAACACCAAGCATGATGAAAATTGATGATAAGACAGCATTATGTTTGATGCTTGCAAAAACAGGTTGTCATATTATCCCCAAAAAAGGGGTTCGAAATTGTCAAGATAAGTAACCGTCAAATTTATGGACTGAAGAGCTTATTTCACTTGGCTAAATTTAGTCGTCTAAATTCAGAAGCTTCTAAATGTTTAAGCTTCTGAATAGCTTGCTGAATGCGATTATACTTGACTAAATTCAGTAACGACTAAATTAAGATTACTAAATTTAGCCAAGTGTAATAATCCCTTTACGTTGGCATTACAAATCACTTTTGTTACCAAAAATGGTTTGTAAACTATTGTCTGTGCTATTGTTAATTGACAAAAAATCTATATATATCTATATTGATAATTGTTTTTATGATTTAAAGGAGTACTTTAATTTGGAAAAAAAACTAGTTTTTCATCTAGGTTAGTGTGTGTAAATATTTAGATCTTTACTTCATTATTATTAAACTAGTCCCATTATTATTTATTTAATATTCACTTAGTACTTTAAGAATATACTATTGCAAGCCTATTTAGGTAAATTGTGTAGTTCCTATACTTTTTAAGACCACAATAATTGTATTACCACAATTATGCAATAAACAATTTGTATTTGTATAAATTTGGCGGTATGTCTCTATATAATTATCAAATAGATAGTCACCACACTAAGAAACCTTTTGTTGCTTTGCCACAATAGCCTTTCGATTATAAACATCTTATCTTGATAATTATCACTTCGAACCCCGCCTAAAAATAAGCATTTGATGACAGTGAAGGCTGTGAAAGTTTTAAGTTAATTTACAAAAAGCTAACTTAAGTTTATCTATTCTGTCCTTAAGTACTGATTGGTGCGAAATACCGTAGTGGTGGCTTTGCCAAAGTTAAAACCAACTTTACACACTTACGCACTAGGCACATATTTTAAAAATAACGCAAGAATGTTCAACGCACTGCGGCGGAAAAACCGCAGTTGTTTTGCGAGATAAACTTACCGCCTTTATAGAGATTTTTAGCCAGTTTAAAATGCTTATACAAAGCATTTTTAGGAACATAAGTGATTTGTAGCGCCATTGTAAGTACATCTTAACTTACCATAAATTTGGGAGTTAATCTTTATTGTACCTGTATAGAACAGAATACATTATCATTGATTGTGTTGGTAGTTGGTTGGAGACATCGTTCTCACTCTGCACGTGATAAAGAAATGTTATTACAGATGTTGAAACTTTTCATTTCTGGACATCGCTGAAGATATAACAGAATCTAGACACTAACATGATTCTTTTTGAACCCAGTGTCTAATTTAGAGGCTATGCACGTGGAGCAACTTTAGTTGCCGCAACAAGCAACTTAGTTGCCGAAACTAACAACTTTTTAATAGTGTTTTGGTAGTTGCAGCAAACAATTGCCAGTTGCAGCAACAGTTACCGCGATTGCCGCAACTGTTTTATATGAAAACAGATAGTTGCGAGTTGCCAGTTGCCGCAAAAGTTGCCTGTGTGCATAGCCCCTTATTGTGCAAGGGTCAGACATGTACATGCACCTACTCTACTATATTCCACATACATACATTACCTAACAATATTCTCTAGAGATAAAATACTGTTATAAGTTTTAGCAACAATTAAGATATTTCAGAAGTTCAATGCAATGTGGTATGAGATCTATGGAGCTCAGCAGACGAGCCCCTAGCCTGCGCCATCATATTCTCAATCCTATTGGTTGTCTCCCTAACCATAGAGAACTCGGACAAGTCCGGAAGGTCGAGCACAATGTGAGCAGATAGACGTTTGTAAACGGAATTGGTATCTTTTTTATTTCGCCTAGCTTCCTCGTATTTTAATTGTTGTTTTAAAAATATTGATTGCTTCAACATCTCTTGGATGTTTTTGAAGCTGGTCGCTGCACCGTCCATTGATTTCACAGCACTGAAATATAGGAAAAAAAATGTTAATAAACAGAATAAAGCAGGTATAGCCGATTGGTTAAGCATGCGTCTCGCGGGCTTAAGGTCCTTCAAACCCCGGCTCACACCTCTGGATTTTTCGAAATCTATCTGTGAATCATAACTTTAATATGATTATCAATTGCTTACGGTGAAGGAAAACATCGTGAGGAAACCTGCATGTCTTAGACATGTGAAATCCACCAACCCGCACTGGGCCAGCGTGGTGGATTATGGCCTTAATCCCCTCGCATTGAGGGGAGACCCGTACCCAGCAGTGGGACGTTAAAAGGGCTAAATTATTATTATTTTATAGATTTCGTACCTCAAAGCATACTCCACATCGTAACACCGTCCCTGTAGCTCGTGCTGCAGTTTCGTGACTTCAACGCGTCGTTCCACCATCGGGGGCAGCGCCTTCCTTACGTGCTCCTGAAGCCTGTACAGAGCTAAAGACGGCTCATTGGCTACTATGTGCATGTTTTCCGATATCCTTTCCGCAGCTGGAAAAGTAAAATACAGGGATATTTGGAAGTAAGGAAAGTACTAAGTAAAATAGGAAGGAATTGATTACCTTTTCTAGATTTCGATTCTAACTCCGGATCACCTTGATATACGAAAGCCATGATCGATTTTATTGTTATTTCTTATTAGAATTAGTCCAATATTTTTTGTAGTTTGATTTCAAAAGTTGTTTTTTTTATAATATTATTGTTTACATCTGCTGCGTTCCATTCACCGTTTTTTTTGTTATTTTCGTCCACAAAAACTGTTAAAAACGATAATAATGATCACTTTCAGTCCAAGTTGGTGCGAGTGGAACGAGAATTGTGAACGAAAATAACGAAATTAACAAAACTAACAGTGAATGGAACGCACCAAGAAACGCACAGAACTGTACCAAAGAGAAATAGAACGTTGAGTTGACATCATCGACGTAATACCATTGAACATGACTGTGGACTACAAACTTTATTTTCCATTCATTTAATCAAGAATAATCCTTATGTGACGGACTTAACGCCCACGATGCACGCATTATAAAAACCGGTCCGAGCCAGATACCTATAACTGCGCCTTCTTTCCCTTTCTAACAGTACAACCTTTCATCCCTTGTGTTGCCAGTTAATATTTATTCGATCACCTTAAACTTGGTACATTTTCATGTTAAGAATAATAAACAATAAAGTCGATTAATGAAATACCTATGGTAAAGTATAAGAATATCCTAAGATTAAAATTTCAAATATAAATAAATATCTGGAAATAAGTACTTACCTTCTTTAATAATTCGCTTGTAATTGTCAGTTCCGTGATGTCTATAGGAATCGTAGCAGAAATAAAATTAAAAACTTGAAACACAGAACGTCAATTTGCGTGACACACGACATTTTCAGCTAATTTTAAATCTAGAGGATTGTGCTGAATTTTCTCATAAAAATGGGTAGAATATGCGTAATGGAAGGGTGTAAAAGCGAATATTATCCGAATTAAGGATTATCTTAACATAGGTAAGTGGGTAACTATGTTTTCCACGTTAAGTACATTTTAGATGTTCGGGTGACATAAATTTCGCTAGTAAAAAGGACTATAATATAAATCTTATTATGTGTCTGTGTTAACTGAGGAATATCGTCCACGGGAACTGTTTGCAGCGATAAAGTCGCGCTTTTCGTTGCCGCACGACTACATCGCTACTTTTTGAAGTCGGTCGCATTTGCAACGCGCGACAGACCACACGCTGGTAAAACGCGACGCTCACGCCGCGTTGTCACGGCTCGCCGGGCTCGCACACGGCGTTCGCGTCGTTCACACGCTCGAGGAACGCGCACGTCTAGGGCCAGATTAACCCTTTCAGGCAATGTAATTCTCGGGGCCCCTTTCCTTTACCCTTTTGTTACTTTTTAATAGTACATTACTGCCACGGTCTGTAATGAGTGTGTTGCTGGGCGCGTTGTTGATGGCCGAAAGCGCGGCGCAGCGCAGCTCCAGGGCTCCACAGCGCGGTCAGCATTGCAACCCTTGATGGACAATATAAAATAAAGGCCGAGACCGATGGTTTGTCGATTGAAATTGTTTGAAATCGGGACGACTTTTGACTTTACACTTCCCGATTACTCCTAAGCAATAAAAAACAAAAAAACAATTTTGTCTTTTACAGATCCCAGGCGTGTAAATTGGTTACAACAAATACCTATTGGCTACAGAAAAATTACCCAAAATTCCGTCATATGCAGCAAGCATTTTAAGCCGACAGATTATGTCCCTAATTTAACACAAGGAGTTTTAAAAGAAAATGCCCTGCCCTCACTGTTCCTTTTCGTTAGCACAAAGGACAATGGGCAAAAATGGTCCAAATGTCCAACACTTCCGAGACCTACGTCACTCGATAGACCACTACATACTGAGTAACTTTTGCAAAGGCAGTTCAACAAAATAGGTTGTCAGTAAAAAATGAGTAGTTTAAAAGAATATTTTTATTTTTTTATTTCACACCTAGTGTTATGTCTTATACATTTTTTTCGAAAGGCAACAATATAAATACACTTTCTAACATTAAATAAAAATAAAAAAAGCTGTCAGAAAGCAAAAAATGCCGTGAAACATATTTTATTATTATTATTGTTACCTGATGATAAGTGAAAAAGTAAGGTAACGCATATAAGGTACCTGCTTATTTATTTTATAGAAGCGCAACATCAGAAAATACGTAAGAATGCTGCTGTTGTTGTTGTTGTTCACTTTTCATCAGGTAACAAAAATAATAATAAAATATTTTTCACGGCATTTTTTGCTTTCTGACAGCTTATTTTATTTTTATTTAATGTTAGTAAGAGTATTTGTATTGTTGCCTTTCGAAAAAAATGTATAAACATAATACTAAGGGTGAAATAAATAAAATAGTTTTTTAAACTACCCATATATTTTTTACTGACAGCTTATTTTGTTGATCTGTCTTTGTAAAAGTTACTCAGTATTTAGTGGTCTATCGGGTTACGTCAGTGGTGTATATTTGGACCCAGTCCCATACAATTTTGCCCATTGTCCTTTAATTTTGTCTTATGGTCTAATTAGTTGGATATTCTTAGGGTACCGTACCTAATAAGGAAAAAAAACTAAACCCTAATATGATCACTTTGTTGTCCGTCTATCTGTCTCTATGTCCGTCTGTCACAACTTGCGCAGCCCAAATCAAACATAACATGTTAACAGTAGTAGGTACCTTTTATAGCATAGAAAAAGAGTAAGTATAGGAAACATAAGTATAGGAAAAACCATAGATATGGAGAGCCTAGACAACGTCCAAGCGTGTGAAGTGTCATGTTACTTTATATTACAAAGTGGCAAAATCTACGATCTTAAATACTATTTTGTAACTTCATTTAGGTTGCCAAGATACAGACAGGCACTCGTGTGGTTTGGCCACCGCAGACTAATTTATTGTACCTACTCATGTTCTTAAGAAAATAAACATCCTTTTCCTTATTTTATTATTTTCCTATCATAACAATCTCGGAACAAAAGCACGGTTTCACTAGATGTCCATGGGGACGTTCTCAAAATTTCAAAATATTATGGTCACTCTTGTTGGCAAAGGAAACAACGTTCAGTATGGTATCTCGCTGTCGGCTTCACTTTTGCTGCCAAGTTCGCATTCCAGGTGTTAGAGACTTAAAACTTCCTTGGTTGACATACATACTTGACAACATTACAGTGTTGCCACTAACTCTGACGATATGTGGCGCTAAATTGTGTCTGAAAAAGCGCAAAATGTTAGTTTATTTTAAATAAGCGTTAAAAGAGGGTAAATATAAGGTGCTAAATTTTCATTAAAAGAAAAATATAATAGGTAGGTATGTAATATAATAAAAACAAAAAATAATATCGAAACTAAATTCCTTTTTAAATTCGTCCCTCTAGGACGAGTCATGAAATTTCCGTATTGAGAATATTAGTTCCTAGTAGCATTGCAATTTTATTACATAGCGCTAGATTGAACGATAGGCGTTATTTTTTTGTTGTTGGGTACTGACGAAGCTAAAAAAGAACCAGACCTGGTGCCGAACGCGCTAGGTTGGCAACATAATGCAATACATTTTTCGTTTGGTGCGTTCCATTCACTATTAATTTTGTAATTTTCGTTCATAAATGTCGTTCCACTCGAACCAACTTGTACTGAAAGTGATCATTATTATCGTTTTTAACAGTTTTTGTGGACGAAAATAACAAAATTAACAGTGAATGGAACGCACCATGTTCTGTTAAATAGGTAGGTACCTACCTACTATCATTTTTTTGTATGTATTATGTTGCAAGCCTTTAAATTTAATTTCTACCAAGATGAACGTATTATTGACTGTGAAATTATCAGCTGTATTTATTTACAAAGTCTAGATAGGATAACAAAAGTATAGGTAGGTACATGAACATTTCTAAAGGTTTTATATCAGTGCTATAGGTAATTATACTTTTTTGTTAATTGTTAACAGCTAGCTACCAATGTCTATGGTTTAACATGGGTGTGGGTGGATGCGGAAAGTGGGGTTATTTGTTTGGAGCAGAGAGAAACTTATACATTTGGAGGTCAAACAAAATGTAATAAGTAGTGTGATTCTGTGTGTGTTTCTTATCAATAAACAACAGTCGTTATCAAATTACTATTACAAAAGAATTTATCATATTCAGTATGTATGGATAGGTTGGTATTATAAGTTTGTCATTACAATAGTCCGTTTACCTTGTGTCTACTGCAAAAGTTTTTCTATTTTTTTAAGTTTTAGTAAAGTATTATTTTTTATATTTTATCTTTCGTAGGTACCTATTATATGGGCATGTTTTGTTATTTATTATAATTTAGAAGAACATTTAGATTATTTTGATAAATGGTGAGTGTCGGTATTTAAAAATAATTTACAAATGGATAAATATTTATACCTATTGTTGTGTAAAAAAAACATTTTTTATTAACATAATTACTTACCTGTTTATTAATTCACCAGGAAATCAAAATTTTAGACACATTATTGGGAACACTCCTGAATTTTATGTTCCCAATAAAAATGTTGTTGAGATTGTATTCATTATGCATATTAATGATAGACATAGCATGGGTGCTGGTAAATGCTGTGTGTGCTATCTTGCAAGCTGTCTATGAACTATTCAAACCACCACCCCTGAAATCTGTGAGGCTGGAAACTGCTATGGTAAGAATGAAGAAAAGGTTTTTTTTGTATTGTTTTTAATAGGTACTTGACCGACTTGAACCTTTACCCAAATAAAAATTTGATACACCGTAAAATGAACATAATATAATATATTTTGTTTTTTTTCAGGTTATAGGCTCAGGCCGAGGTGTAGGCCGCGAAATTGCCATGCAGCTTGCAGATTTAGGTGCAATAGTCCTGTGTGTGGACAAAAACACGCAAACCAATGATGATACAGTTGAGATTATCAAACAGAGAGGTGGTTGTGCTACCTTATATACATGTGATATCACAAAAAGAGAAAATGTCGAAAGTTTGTCAGCTCAAGTAAAGAAAGATATTGGGGTCGTCAGCATGCTGTTCTACTGCTGTGGTATACCAAGTCCAAGGTCTTTGCTGACGCAGCCCCCACAAGATATCCATGATACGCTTGATCTTACCTTGACATCATATTTTTGGGTAGGTAAGCTTGTGCAAAGCAAAAACAAAGTAACAAATATATCTTGAGAAATTATGTAAAATTGTATGTTGTGTTTTTAAAAAAACAGTTTTAATTAAGCTTGATGGATCGAATAGCATATCTCCTGGTTATTAATTACTGGTTTAATTACTTATTAATTTACATTGTTATCGTTTTGCAGCTTCTCGACCACTTCTTGCCTGACATGAAAGCGAAAAACCACGGCCACATTGTGGCATTAACATCAGTAGCTGGTCTCAGTTACCTGAAGGACCAGATGCCTCTGAGCGTCGCGCAGTTCGCTGTCCAAGGCCTTGCAGAATCTTTAATGGAGAATCTTAGAATCAATAAAATTGATGGTGTCCATGTAACCCTTACACATGTTTACCCATTTATTGTTGGCGATGAGAGTGCGGAGTTGAGATTGAAGTAAGCAAACTATAATATAATATATCCATTCATTCATCACAATACCTCCTGAACTATAAGACTCTTAAACTTGAAAATTTGCTACAGCTGTTTTTATTGACCTGTAGATGCTTAAAAATAAATGTGCATTGCATTTATCAACTCTACGTATGAGTTACTGAACAGCTCTAAAAGAGTATCTCGAAATTTCTATTGCTTAGAATATTGTAGTACATAGTCTTCATGAAATGTATTTATGTTGTCAAGGATAAAAGATCTTGACCCTGACTCATTTAGTATCAGTAAAAGTTGGCTTAAGTAGTTTATTGGCTTAGTTAGATAACGAATTGATAATTAATCAGTTGGGTATATTTTGGTTGGTTTGGTAGCTACAAGTAGATCGTTTACCATTGCTATTACCTAATTATTTTCATCTAAGATCATCATATAATGACTGATCCTTTATAACTGTTTCCAGAATACCAAGTTATTTTGGCACAATAACACCGAGCAGTGCAGCGCAGTCGATCTTGGAGAGTGTGCGCCGGAATTACCCTGAGGCTTCTGTACCGAAGCATTTGTTGTACCTCGGCCATCTTCTGCGTATCTTACCACGCAAGGCTACTGTACTTATTAGAGATTTGCTTGATACGGGGGTTGACTTTGCATAATATTTTTGAGCAAAGGAATTAGAACCTACTGGAACCGACTGATATTTTATATTTTATTTTACTTATTTTGTCAAGAGTCATTATAATACAAGCAGTGCAAAATTAAGAGAATTTAATAAATGCCTATTTTGCCAATAAAAGTTATTTTCGTAAAATTAATTTTATTTTGGATCTTTAATATAGTTTGCAGCCGGCGCGATACCTACAGTGCATTCACAGTTACTTTACCTCTGATATTTACCTTATTAATTTATTTTTGAAAAACGTAGTCGATATTAGGTTTTTATAAGCCATATAGCCTGTAGAATAAAGCCTAATCTACAGTTCATGGTCTCAAAGACCAAGTTTGATGGCTGATTTTGTATTTTACAATAATAAAATGAGAAATGTCAGAGGTAAATTAACTGTGAACGGACATTACCTGTTTTAGCGCGATCTGTCGGAAATTTTAATAACCACTAAAATATTACCAAAACTAAGTTTTTAGAGCTGGCAAGAAATATTACTTATGTCACTCGACTGACATTTGATTTGCACAGTGGCGCCATCTTTCTAGACGTTTTCCGATTTTACAACTTGTTACAAGTGATTCGTATTTTTTAATAAAAACAACAAAATCTCGGGAATTTAAATTGTGCGTTGTGCAATTATTTAGAAGTGTTCTTCATTTGTTAATCAGAACAATCGAGTGCAAAGAAAATAGTGTCGTCGTTGCGACGACACCGTTAGGTAAGTTCGTTTATACTTCATTTGTCTCGCAGACAGCCGATCGATATTATAAAAACTTATGTTTTATTGGCTAAATCGACCATATTACAGTAATATTACTTATATTCCCTTGTAACGCACTGCTTACAGACACATGTATCAATAATGGCACAGGACAACTTTCTAAAGGCTAGCCTACCTACCGTAAGGCTACCTACTTCGCATTTGAACTGGTCCATAATTTTAGATAGTATTATTATGTAGGCAACAATTTAAGCTCGTGAGAGCCATTTCAACAGTATTGACCATCTTCTTAAGTACAAAGGATATTTAATTTAATTTTAATTTTCCTTATTTCATACATCTTATACCTCCACTATATTTTAGTCTACCTGTTTATTATTTTCAATTTAATAAATGGGTAGGGTACTTAATTTTATAAAAACAAATCTTCCTACTATTACTAATAATAATTGTTACTTACATAGTAACATTACTGGTTCACTTTCCCTTTCTTATCCTTGATTCCCTTTTCCCTATCATTCGGTAAATTGATCCCCAAGCTATTTTGCAAAGTATTCTCAATGTTATAAGTATGTTGCATTGTTAGAATTCTGAGCAGACTTTGTTTATTTAATTTTAATGTTTTTTGCAGACCCCAAACCTCCACTCCTTGCAGAATAGTAATAAGATCCAGATTGTTCCTGCATTTCCTAATCCTTTTTTGTTCCTGCCATCTTCAAGCCTTGTCCAGACTGTTCTAAATTTCTATCAAGATTTTTTTCAATTTGGTCTGTGTAATAAATATGTGCACTGATAATAAAAACAAGCTCTTATTATTTTAATTTGATTTGTGTGTGTAATAATCTTATCCATTTAGCGTTACGACACTTTTTGGTTGATGTTGGGATTCGACTCTCACTCATCATACAAAAGCTTCTGTTCTATCATAGCATCAAGACGATTTGAATCCGAGGATTACTACAGACACTTTCCACTTTCTTTACCCAGGTGATATCACTAGGCGAACAAAGTGGAATAATCTAGTTACTTGCTAATTGGTGAACCTGTAGTTTTACCAATGAGTTAATATAGGTACTATAAATCACACTGGCTCACACGCTATTAATCACACTGGCTGACTGATCTGTGCAATGAATAGTAGGGAAATTTTGTTTTAACTTTACCATATTTTTTATGTATGACTCCACCTATCCTTGTCCACTAGTTGTTTTAATTTGTTATTTTATTTTTAAGTTTTTATTATGACAAGCTTCTCTTTTAATGTATATTTTATTTGCTTTTATTATTTGTAAATTATTAAAAATCTGTGTTTCCTGTTTTATTTTAAATAAAAAGACTGTGAAAAACTTATTTTACACACTAATATTAAGTAAATAAAGTCTCTGGCCCCCACACCAGAGGGAGATCGCGGGCCGGGCCAAAAAGCGCCCGGACAAAAAAAAAAAAAAAAAAAAAAAAAATATAGGTACTAGGTTTGAGTTTTGACCTAGTCACTTAACCCAAATAGTAATGTTCCTCACAATTTGGCCAAAATAGTAAAGTACTATTAGAATGTTACAGCTTTTTTCGGATGACTCCCTCGTAGCTACTCTGTGTGATGAGAAAGCTTTTGCCTCATTCCATGAGCGGTATTTTCTATGATATTTAAGTTAACAACTGCTTAATGTAGGTAATATAACTACTCTATACTGTTATTAGGTCTAATGCTCTTCCATCTGAGGGACCTCCAAAATCTTCCTTACCTACTATATTATAAAAAAAATCTTTATTGATTGAATAGGAATAAAATCTGCAATTCATTTTTTGTTGGATTCATTCCTAAATTTATGATTAATTGCTCCTTAATGACACAAAGCATTAGTGGGCCTAAATTATTGTTAATTCCATGGCGCGGCGTCGCCGTTTCAACATATTTATCAAATAGATTAGCCTCAATTGGGGTATCTATAATAGCTTTTTATTCGCGAATCATAATGACAATTGTAAAGTGAGGATCAGAAATTATAAAGCGTATCATCTTATGTTATACCTATTCCTTTTAAAGAAACTGGGACTGTTTGGGGTAAGTCTGTACCTATGGCCCAAAACATGGGCGATAAGTGATAACTTGATGGAGTCGAGGACTGGCTTCGAATGGGCTAAGTCTCATATTTACTTGGCGATAAACTTTGAGCGAATTCTAAGTTGGAATCATAATATCGGGAAAAGACATACAGAGGCTTAAGACCCAAACCATTATTCTATAAGTACCATTCAACTAGTGTAGGTTGGCAGTCAACTCCTCGAAATTTACTTTGTTTTGAGCCAGTCTTATCAGCGCTTCAACCGTCTTGACGCAAGTCATGTTGCGGAGCCAAGACGTCTTCAATCTTTCGTTTGTCAGGTGTCGTTGACTTCCCCATCACTATCGTTTGTAGCAGCTGGTATTGCACATATCGTAAGACGTGTCCATGGTCTGCGACCTTCCGTTGTTTTATTGTCCGGATAAGTTCCAGTTTCTTGCACAAGCGCTCTAAAACTTGTGTATTGGGAACTTTATCCGTCCAACTTATACGGCGATACCTACGACCACAAATGCTTCTACTTCTTTCGGACCTAAATTTTCGGTAAATCTAAACCATTGTAAGGTGCATTGGTGCATCCAGATACCTCGCATGCCTCGCCCGAGCACTCAATGTTCTGACATAATGTCTATGCGTTCCGATGTCAAAACCGAGTGCTCCGCATGCGAGGCATCTAGACGCCCCAAATAATTAGCCGACACCAATAGAAACCTTGTATCTCGAAATTATTGTCTAAATAGGTACCTATTTTATCGTCGTATTCGCGGGCTCAGTGTCAAAGCTAGATCACAAGAGAACTGCCGCTATTTGGCGAATATCATTAAAATTCTTTTCACGCCCGGCTCTCTGTAATTTGCTGGGACATGCCGGTGTAGCCTCGCGAACTTGCCTCTACAGCCCTCTCGGCGCTGAGTCGTTTCATCGTGCCCAATATAATTTTACCAAAATTTAAAACAGGTGCGCTGTTTTAAATTATAATTGGATGAATAATTAGCCAGCCATTAGTGTCAAAATTGCGTGTGCGATCATTTATTTAAATTAAGAGAGATATGATGGAATGATTAGCAATAACTTTTACTTACATCTCATTAGGCACTTCTCATAACAGGCTTCTTTCTTCTTTAGGGGAGAATATTTATTGTCTGCCCTATCTTCAGAAAATTAATTCAAAACAAAAAAAACCAAGTAACTATTATATAGTCCGCGACAGGTCGAGATGACATTCGGGTTATGAGCTTTTTGCAGAATAAAATCCGAATCAAAATTATCAGGACCCGCAACGCAACCCGCAACGCAATAATTTAATTTAATAATTTTGTGGGCGATTTTAATTGTTTATCGGGTCCTGTTCATTTTGATTCGGATTTTATTCTGCAAAAAGCTCATAACCCGAATGTCATCTCGACCTGTCGCGAACTATAGGTACTCAGTTAGTGACGACTTTATCGGTTCTTGTTAACAGGTTGTGATATTCTTATGGCGATTCAATTGTTTTTAAAATCGATAGATTTTCGGTCGTCCGCGCCTGCCTCATTTATTATAAAAAAAAAAAAAACTACGAATTTCCATCACTATAAAATATCCCCAAGAGCTAGTCGTGGATAAAGATGTGATAAACGGCTTTATATTAAAAGCACGTTGTTACGCTTGTGCTTGTTTTTAAAAGTCGTTGTAAATGTGCTTTTCTGCTTTTCTGCTTTTTTGCTTTTTTAAATTAAACAAAAATTCGTCCGTCAATAAACGGACAACAAAAGCAAAATGCTTACTAAACATAAGTTCAAGCAAAAAGCCGAAAACTTACGCGCTGAAAAATTGATAGTGAGTCTTAAGTGCATGGAAATATGGTTTTTAATCTAATATAATGTATTATAAATTATTGCTTTTTATGGGTAAAGAAATAAGGTTAAATTTAATTAAATATTGATTTGAACTGTATTGTCATACAAATAAGGTTACTTTTTGTAATTTTTTGGAATTTCTTTCTCTAACTTGCCGTCATTGCTTAAAAGCAACACGCTTAAATTTGTAAGCGCGCTTAGGCGCTTACTTAAAAAAGCGAACTTTTCAAACGGCTTTTCGTTTAAGCACCCACTTCTAGTCGTGGATACATCTCAAAAACGTAGTTATGTTAAAAAGGCGCCCAGTTGCGGCGCAGGTGTTCCCGGGCGAGATCGTTTTCCAAACCGCGGTTTTTCCGCAGTTAAATTTGAATAAGCCATTATTCCGGCTGCGGCTCTTATTGGACGGTCGGCTTCTTCGGCAAATCCACCGTTACAAGCCTCTGCGATCTATTTCAAGTACCTATTTATTGAGTTTGTCCCACAGCTCGTAAACAAGTCCGGTCTTTGTTTGATTTTAATTGTTTTATTTTTAAACGAAAATGCTTGAAAAATTTGAGGTAGTTAGGTACGGTAGGTAATGAAGTCGGTTCTTTGCTCGTGGGAAATTACGTACCGTGTTATTACATAAAAGTTAAACACATAATGAAACACGAGTTATGTCAAATGTCACGAGGCACTTAGTACCCCTTTAGTTAAAAAAAAAAAACCTAATAATTGATTTATAAATAACTCGCCAAACAGCGTAGTGGAGTCCTTCCAGTTTATTATAACCGCAGTTTGACAACGCACAGGGTATGTACCATACATTTAAAATTATGCTAGTACAATTATTATAGGTACCATCCGGTTACTTAGACGGACGACGGGCAGGCGCAGGCTGAACTGAATCCCAGGGCGACTGTTTTATCTGTGGCACGCACCGCGCTCCAGTAATTAAAACCTCAGCGACTGTGGTTCCCTCATCCACAGAATAAATGTTCACTGCTCATGGTGGGAAAAATTTAATTATATTATTGAAATCATTCATTCAGCACTTAAATAAAACTAGGAAATATGACGCTATCAACTTCCCTTTAGGAGCCTACTTTTATACAGTCATTCAGGGACTTTAATAAAAAGGGTTTAAAATATTTAAAGTCTAATCTCCGAGAACTCTATTACCATCTCAAAAGTATTCACCGCACAAGCAATTTCAGTTTTCTTAATACTTCGCAATAGATCCAAGTATCTCCAATGGGCGTGTAATCAAGTTAATAAACTAGCAATTTTGTTTATAAAAATTCCGCCAGTGTTCTCCGCGGCCCTTTGAAGTTTTCTTTTGTAATAGATACAAAGCGATTCTAATTCAGAGGACTTTGAATAGCCTGACAAGACTTCAGGCTACTGGATTCAGTTTAACGTTTCAGGCAATTTTGACGACCGTTAATTAATTCTAAAAATCGAATCTGATGTAAGATTTTTTTTCTGGGAATTAAGCAAATGCCCCCAAGTTTATAGGAAGCTAAGATGGACTTACACTGGCATTACAAATTGTGATGTATGCGAATGAGGAAAACACGTCTTCTTTAGTAAGCGTTTATTGCAGACTGAGGTGGATATAAAATCCACCTACCTACTAGTGTAACAATCATAGTTTCCTACATACCGTCTATTTATATTATACTTATACTACAATCCTCCACCTTATTTACTAAATAACAGTTGACAAAAATAACAAGTTTCTGTTACCTACCTACCTACCCAAAATTACAACTATAATGGTTATATCTAACTAGGTAACTTAATTAAACTTAAAACTAAGACTTATAATTTACTTCAAAATTTATACTGCGGTGGTTTTGTTAAGCGACATTGGCGGATAGGGCGAGAGTGGGTCGGTGTCACCAACGGCGCGACGGCTTCCGAAGTTTGCGGGGAAAGCGCGGTGAATATAGGCTCTGGGCCTGGAGGACAGTCGGAGTCTGAGCGAGCCTCTACCTCGCTCTCAAGCAATCGCGGATCTACTGCTGGGACTGGGGCATCCGTGACTACACGCTGCTCATCTGAACCCGATACGTTCGGAGTCGGTGGGCTGACTAACGAGCTACGTGTTTTCCTTTTTAATTGATCGATATGCCGATGACAATGCCTTCCTATCGCGTCTATAACTCTATAGTCTGTAGTCCCTAACTTTTCTGTCACCTGTCCCGGCATCCATTTTGGTCCCCCTTGATATTGCCTTAACCATACTTCCTCTCCTGGTTGAAGTGCCCGCTCAATACCAGTACCTAATTCTCTTTGACGCTTTTGAACTTCTATTACCTTCTGCTCCCTATCCGGTTTAAGTGCATCTAACTTCGTTCGCAATCTTCTACCCACCATGAGTAAAGCTGGACATTCCCCTGTGGTCGAATGTTCTGTGTTTCGGTAATGTAATAAAAATGTGTGTAAACATAATGGTATGCTATGTTTTTGACGCAAAGCTTTTTTGATCACCCTCTTGACAGAACGTACCGCATTTTCAGCAGCCCCATTCGATGCCGGGTGATATGGTGCCGAAAATATGTGTTCCACCCCATTACTGGTAAAAAAATCTGATAAATCTTTACTGGTAAACGGTGGGCCGTTGTCGGAGACTACCTGTTTGGGTAACCCCCACCTAGCAAACACTTCATACAATCTTTCTAATGTATAGCACGCGGCCGTACTATGTACGGGGAATACTTCTAACCACTTAGTTCTAGCATCTACCAGGACCAAAAAAATTTTACCCTCGATTGGTCCCAAGAAATCCATATGAACTCGAGACCATGGGCGAGTCGGCCACGGCCACGGCGTGACCGCGTGCCGCGCCGGCGCATCTGCCTCCGCCGCACACACCGCGCATGCGCGACACTTCATTTCTACGGCCTCGTCAATGCCCGGCCACCACACATAACTACGGGCGATAGCTTTGGTTTTAACTATGCCCATATGGGCCTCATGCAATTCGTCTAATACTTTTTCTAACACGGATAAATGTTCCCGTTCGTTCCCCTTTGTTCCTATGACAATATCATCTAAAAAATATTCTACCCCCGGTATATCGCTTAAAAGACTTGACATAATACGTTGAAAAATGCCGGGACTTGATGACAGACCATACACTAATCTGTTGTATTTGAATAAGCCTCTGTGCGTGTTAATCACTGTTAAATCTTTCGTATGATCTAATTCAATCTGATTGTAAGCTTGTGAGAGATCAATCTTTGAGTAAATATGAGCCCCGTTTATGTTTACAAATAAATCATCGATCTTTGGCAAAGGGTACCTATCGATTAAAAGGGCGGGGTTGAGAGTAATTTTATAGTCTGCACAAATTCGGAGCCCACCGTCCGCCTTGCGTACCGGAACTAACGGCGTAGCCCAGTCCGAGCTGTCCACCGGCTCAATAACGCCCTCGCGGAGCATTGCATCCAGCTCCGCGTCCACCTGGCCCTTGAGCGCGTATGGAAGTGGCCGCGCGCGACAAAACACAGGCACCGCGCCCTCCCGCAGCCTCAGCGTCGCGGCGCCGCCCGTGAACCGACCCAGCCCCGCACTGAACATCTCCTTATAACTGTCAAGCAAAATTTGTAACGTAGTACCTGTGTTTACAAAGTTATTACCACCATCAAGATCAGTCTGACATTTTGGAATGCTTATTTCGAGTTCGGCTAACCAATGCCGTCCTAATAATGATGTTGTTCCACCATCTATTACAAACAATTCTAAGCTTTTTAATTTATCAGTATATTTTACCGTGGGCTTAATAATACCTAATGGCCGCACTTTACTGCCATCATAAAATGTTAAAGTAAGATTGTATGGTTCTATAGGCCTTGAATTAAAATGTTTTTCATAAGTTAGCTTACTGATACAGGAAACTGCGGAACCGGTATCTATTTCCATTTTCAGGTTAACACCGTCGATTAATAACGTTAAGCTCACCGCTTTGTATCCGTTCAAACTCAGTTGGTAAAGTTCCTCTTCCACCTCAGCTGGGTCCTCTTCGGGCGACTCCTCTTCCTCTCCCGCATCGACATGATTGACTCGGCCTCCCCGCCTTCCTGTTGCCATCCTGCCCGTCCGCTGCGGGCACATGCGCCTCAGATGTCCCGTGCGGTTGCACTTGCTGCATATAAAATGTTTGTATCGGCAATCATCCATAACATGGCCGCTCCTACCGCACGTTGCGCACGATGTTGCCGGCGCTGCCGCCGCCCTGCTGTCCGCTCGCGAAGTCGTGCCACGGTCCTCGCGCCGCGGCTGCCGTGCGCGCGATGACGTCATCGCATTCATCGCGGCCTGTGCGCCGCCATCTACCGCTCCGCTGGCGCTCACCGAGTCCACCGCCGCCGCATCCCGCTCCGCGGCTTCTAGAGTGTGAGCCAGCTTCACCGCTCCAGCGTATGTTAGCTTGTCCTCCGCGAATAAACGTTGGCGTGTTACCTCGCTCTTAACGCCGCATACTATTTGATCCCGCAAATTCTCTTCTAAATTGTTGCCAAAGTTGCAATACCGTGATAATTTCTTGAGATCTGTAAGGTATTGAGAAATGCTTTCGTCCGCCTTCTGCCTTCTTTGGCGAAAGCGAAATCTTTCCGCCATAGTAGATGGTTCTGGCTGCAAATGGTTTTGCATCAAGGTTATCACACTCTTGTACGTTAGCTCCGCCGGTTTCTTGGGGCTCGACAAGTTACTCAAAAGGTCATATGCTTCGTCACCTATTCCCGCTATTAACATAGGTAGCTGCATATCGTCCTTTATCTCATTCACCTTGAAGTACATTTCCAAACGTTCCACGTACCGCGCCCAGTTGCCGGCGCGCACATCGAATTCCTTTATTTTACCAAACGGCATCTTTTATTTAGTTTTTTTTTTTTTTTATTTTTTTTTTTTTTCGAAGGTCACTTTGTCCGTTACACTCAATCACTAAATAATAACAAATTTAATCGTCGTCGCCATGTGATGTATGCGAATGAGGAAAACACGTCTTCTTTAGTAAGCGTTTATTGCAGACTGAGGTGGATATAAAATCCACCTACCTACTAGTGTAACAATCATAGTTTCCTACATACCGTCTATTTATATTATACTTATACTACACAAATCCCTTTTGTTCCTAAAGATGCTTTGTAAAATCATTGTAAACCGGTGAAAATGTCTATAAATTTGTCGGATAAAGTTTAGGATCCTTAATGGTTGAATTGGTTAAGCTCCTAAACGAATAAAACAGAGTTTGTAGGAATGGTTCGGCCATGTTTGTATCTCAAATTTTAGTTACTGAGGAATTGTATGTCTATATCAGTTCTTGAAATCACCCGAGGGAGTCCCAAAAACGGTTGTCTGACAGATCTGTAATTCAGATAACATAGCTGTATTTCATTCTGCAAAGAAAGGTTTAACATTTGTCTTCGTTTTGTACGATATTTTGACCTTGGCACCTAAATGTTTTACCCAAAGGTCATAAATTCTTAAGGATTTTCTATTTAATGTTTAGAATATTAAGGGGCTAAATTAAAATATAACGTTATGCTACAAGCTCTCATAATCTCGAGCTATAAATTAATTACGTTAGCGTGAATATTAACTGAAATTCTTCGTCTCCCTCGGCGTTCGCCGTATTAACTCAAGGTTTTTGTTTTTATTTTCCAATTTAATAATTTATGCTCTCTTTTGGAGATCGTGGTTTTCTTCAAGATGGTGATTTGATAAAGGTGAACAAAAATCGGAAGGTGAAAAAGTTACAGTGTTAGATAAGCCTCAGAAACTAATGAAAATTCTGATTGCGAACAAAGTCTAGAAAATCATGACGAAAAATGAAAAAAAAAACTACCTATCCCTACTCGTAGGTATGCTTTTATAGATATAGATGTAGGTAAGCGTAAATTGTTAAGTTTGCCACAAAACGCAGCTGCCGCAGAACCGAATCTTTAATTACGCAACTTTTATTACGCACAAGTGACTCGACAATTCGCAAGTGACTACACAACCCATCTTCCTCTTAAACTACCCGTCATACCTTCGTTGATTCCCAAAATACATTCACACATAACAATAGTATTCGATCGTTTAGAATATTCTGACCCACGTAATCTCCACGTCCCAATTTAAAGGCCTCACGGACGCCGTGCCAGAGTAATAAATTGTTTTGGGAAACATCCCCAAGATTAATAGTTCTGTAGCTCTTGACGCGTGCTAAGTGAAAGCAGCTTTTAAGTTCTCTAGTAAATTAAACGTGAATTTTGTACGGCCAGTGCTGTTGGTGGTTTTATTGTGGCTTATTGCGGTTTTGGAGAGGGTTGACTTAAGACCGATTTCTTCGTAGGTTAAGGACGCACTTTTGTAAGTTTTAACGAACCTTGTTGGGTGCAATGTGGCTCTTGGTTATTTACTTTTAGAAGATGTAGAAAGAAATATCTTTGGCAAGCCTTGAAATGAATTATTTATCGACCCCAAAACGACTTTCATAACATTTTAATTCAGTCGCCACTTGCGTCCTCAAATTACTTTTCATCCTGATAACATCAATACAAGAGTTTAATAGCCCATTTTACTACTTACATTTTATAGTCATCATGATATTTCTAATGACGCTACAGTATTCATTTTAATGTCGTTTGTACCACAGCAGAAATTACTCGAGGCGCACTGTAATGACGTTAAAAGCTTTTTATGTTTTCCGGACAACAACGGCATCACTACGGAACTGTACGCATAAATATCAATGTTGTTCGCAGTATTCTTGCTTACGATAGGTTCCACTTTCAATGGTGGAAAGAATGTTTATATGTTTTCCGAATTTGTGTTTATCTGAATTGGGTGAAAGATTTTTAACGTAACTTGCATCTAATAAAGTAAAGTTTAACTCTAGGGAAGTCTAATACTAGATATTTTTAATAGAATGGAAGGGCTTAAAAAGGCTTTGCCTTTAAAAACTAGTTCTGGATATCACTAGACCTCTAGGGAAGTCTATGACTAGATGAGATTAATAGAACAGAATGACTGTGCTCTAAGAGACGTCACATGCATTACATAAGTAACGTGAGAGGCATTACCAAAAGCTATATACGACCTTCGTTCGCAATTATCAGGATTAACTACGGTTTTGGAAAATCTTCCGTATAAAATAATCAAAACAACTCCTCTTTAATGTTTCGGTTGGGTCTTGTTTGATTATCTTTTATCTCCGAAGCCATTTAATTATTCATAAACACACTTTGAAATAATGTCTGCCTTACCAACGTTATTCTGGATTCTCTTTACCCTTATTGGGTACCACAAGTTCTATGAAACAAAGATTCCTCGTAATTGGCTAGAAAAGAAGATACATTATCTTCTATCTAATAAACAGTTTGTCAAAATGTTCTAGATATTAGGTATCTTTTTGTAGACTAATTTTCTTTTTGATCATCCTAAAAGCGTATTGGAAGAGTTAATTTTCCTGCCATCTGCGGATATTTAGAATAGTAAAAGTCTTAGATGAATAAATCTTTGATAGATAGATTTGATCTGTTTTAGGTTTGATAGTTCTATTGCTGGTTAGATTTATTATTTGATCACGAAAAGGACTTCAAGGAAAGAATCAACTATATTATATATTCGTTTATTATTATGGATCGTTGCAACTGTTTTATTTGCAATTTTTGGTATATTTTCCTCTAGCTACCTGCATTTTAAAGTAACATTTCCACCTGTGTAGCTTTTAAACTTAAACAAAGGGAGAAGGCCTTACCAAAAACGCAGCTCACAATAGATTGGCCGGGTTTTTTTAATCCTTTCGCGCCGTCCGAGGGCTGGACTAACGAACGCTTTGACAGGTTTGTTTTGGATCGCTTTGTCGATTGAAAAGGACAGTAGGATACAATGTAGTTCTTGCCTACGCATTGCAGAATTCCGTTTGCAGAATTGCTATGTGGCGCTGTTAGCCCCCCTTGTCTAGCCGAGCGTATTATTGCTACGACTTAACGGCCCGGCCACGACCTTGTCGCTATCACAGAAGCGCGCGGGGGTACTAACATGTTGCATCGCGCCACGAGCTGCCGCTCTCGGCGGCAACGCGCACGATGCAACATTTTAGTACCCCCGCGCGCTTCTGTCGCTGATAGTGACAAGGTCGTGGCCGGGCCGTAAGAATGATGGCATGTTAAATAATGTAAAGTCTAATCAGTCACAGTAGCATATTTTAAAGGAGTCCTGACTAATGATGTCACGTCCAACCGCACCAAAACAAAATAAGATAATGAAGCTGCCCTGTTCGATACGGCTATAAATCCTAGTAAGCATAGTCCCAAATAAATATTCAATATATCCTCATTAACATGTACGGTGCACGGAACAAATGTCTTGTTTATTAACGCACGACCCGAATACGAAACGCTTTGCATACGAATCCACTCAGGGACACTGTCACGTATTGCGCCTGCTAATGGCGGGAAGAGTGCCTCTCTCGGAAACATCGAGCTGTCATTACCACTACGATAGCTTGAATAAGATCAGTTATGGGCAGGGTCACTATGGCATTATAAGCTGATCTCAAGCTTTACACTGAGAATTTTTTTGGAATACCTAGTAGCGTTTATATTATATATAATATTTTTTTACTAAACGTTTTGTATTTACAGCAAATGTTTTATGTAATGTCTCGCATTTATAAAAGATTTGCTGTAAATACAAAACTTTTAGTAAAACATACTAAAAAGATTACTAGGAACTACAAACACCATTTTGTTGTCGTAATATTTTTTCTCAGTGTAATTGTTCATAGCCAGCTGCAATCACTGATCGATAAAAGATCGGCTAAACAACGCTTGGCAAAGTCAGTCAAAGATTCTTTTGATTCCCGCCAGAGGCAAATTTCGGAAACGGCCTTTTCGAAATTTACCCTGCTCTGGGTGTCACTGGGATCGCCCCTTGTCCATTGTATGGTAGCCATAGTACAAGCGTCGCTTGGTTTGAGACCATAATAGTCGATATAAAGAAAAAATAGTACGAGCAATCGGTACCAATAATCTTCATCAAAGGGGCCATCCATAAATTACGTCGCACGAATTTCATGATTTTAGACCCCTCTCCACCTTGTCACAGCTGGTCACATTTGCGAGAATCCCACCTCCCTGTGTGACGTCACATATTTTTACAATTAAAAGAATTTTTCAAAAATTTTCGTTAAAAATTCAAATTTCGGTTTTAATATTATTTGTATTTAAATATATTAGATTTTTAAATGTGACGTCACAAAACTTAGGACCCCTCCCACCCCCTTGTCACACGATGTCACATTTCGTCGACCCCCCCCTTTACGTCAGACGTAATTTATGGATGGCCCCAAATGCCTAAATCTATTTGTCGAACCTTGTCTTTCTCCAATTTTGCTACTATTCTATTAACTGTCAATTTGTATACTCGGTTAATTGCAAGTATAGTATACTAATTCTTTACAAAACCGCACACTGCAATTCCCGTCACGTTATCTGTAATAGATTCAAAGCTAACATTGCCTCGCGATTCCAACTTGGCTAACTCACTTACGTGGGACAGGGTTTCGCACTCAAGAAAGAATGATTAATACGGGCCAAACGGCCGAAATGAGGGAAATAACCCACTTCGGCGCCCTATGGGAGGGGAATTGTATTTGTTTAAACACCCATCTATCATTACCCCCTGTCTGGCGTTATCCCTTTTATAAATTGGTTGCAATTCGTTACGAAACATATAGGATTGTTTTTATTGGCGTGAAATGAATGATGGTTTTTTTGTTTCTGTGTCCCGACAAATAGTCAATTTTCTACTTCGGTAACACAAGCCCTCTTTAGTGACATAGGAAACGGTATTTTATAGACTTGCAACGAATATTCGGCTACTATTCGGTATTCGGCCTATTCGGCTACTTTTATACTATTCGGCCGAATACCGAATATTTACATACTATTCGGCCGAATACCGAATACTTTTCGCGAAGTAGTAACTTAAGTAACTCAAGTAGTAAATCAAGTAAGTATTCCTTTTTTCTCGTAGACCATCCCAGCTTCAGGGAAAAGACGCTCCGAATAAAATCTACTTCCTTCCCTTCCTTCCACACACCGGCCGAATACTTTTGCCGAATATTCGGCTATTCGGCCAGGAAGCTCGACGAATATTCGGTATTCGGCGTGTGGCCGAATATACTATTCGTTGCAAGTCTAGATTTTAATAATAACAGAGAAGAGAGAGAAATCAGTGTAGGTAGTTAGTTACCCACCATTCATGATTCCACCACCTCAAAAAAAAAAGTCAACGAAACTTAAGTAACTAGAATTTGAAATCAGTCTTACACATTTTTACAACTTAAAAAATCCCTTCTCCTAAGTAACTTATTATCGTAAAAAAGCCTCGTAATATTATCCCATGTAAAAGTTGTATTTAGATTGGGCCATGCTACTGTAAAAGGTTGTCTGGAGGTTAAATAGAACAACGGCAAGAGATGTATGAAAATATTTTTGAAATAATTTTAATACACGACGTGCATTGCGGCGTAGTACTTAACAAAGCTATTGAGGCTTGAAGCTGTGGGTGACAACTAAAGCGAACAATTTATAGCTACCGTACAGTCTGGGTTCAAGATTTGCTGCTGCACTTATAAACGCGACAGTTCGTATGTAAATAATTTATATGTTTGCTAAATGGATCTCATACAGACTCGACTATGTCATGGTAGTATCAAACTCCTTCGTTTATGCTTGCTTAGTTAAATTATGTTGAATATCTGTCACTTCTATATATATTATATTCCATCTTCTACGAGAATTACGCCCACTTAGGTCCCAGCATTTGCTAATACGATATAAAAACCGTGTAATGTACGAATATGTTGGCTGTCACAGACAACTGTTACTAGCTATTAGGTACCAACTACCACTAATACTCAAGTTCTCGTGTAGCGTTATGAACTGCGATGTATTTGAATTAAGCTTTCTGTTACCTGCGCGTGACAGCAGAGCTCTTGACTGCATAAATGTAAAGGAAATTTAATTACATTTCCATCTTGTTTTATAGGTAATAGGAGATTTTTATTCTGAATAAGAATAGTCAAAAGGTCACTAATAATTTTAGCTTTTCTTATGAGTAACTAGATTTCTAGACAAGTCCGTAATTACAAATAAATTAAGAGGCCTGATCCTTTTAAATTACGATTCTACACATAATTCAGAATATTTTTGGAAAATAAATAAAAAATCTATTGATGATAAAATATTGCTCGAGAAGGCAAATAAGCAAACCAGTTAGCTGTTATACCTTACCTGGGCAATATTTTTTTATCAATTGATTTGTTGATTAATATTCCCTAAATATTCTGAATCATGTGTAGAATCGTCATTTAAAAGGATGCCCATGATTTCAAATTCAGCCTGTATAAGCCTGATGTTAGCCTATCTACAGTCACATTTTTGTAGTACAGAATTTGTCTCAAAATTAAACTAAACTAATTCCACCAAGTTCCACGTGGCACGGCAAACTAATCATCCGTCCGCACAAAACCGCCTATACAAAGCCCACAGCAGTTGTTAATAGGATTAAATCTCAATTCCCATTTCAATGAGCGAGAGCTTTAGCTAAACATCGATTCAGCCACGTACAACGCTTTGCATCTGACACCGCTCGCTAAACGAAGATTTACTGAACACGGTGAATGCCGTCCTCGTGCTATTGTGTGGAGACTTGGCGGGATTACTCGCATTTTATTCGATAAATTTATTCGATAAACTGCGAAATGTTGAATACTCAGTTCAATATGATACGGCGAATATAATTTTGAATTTGGAACGTTTGATTGATTTCGTCGCCATGTTGAAAATATTGCTGTGGTATTGCCAGTTGATTATGTAACTCGTTGATACAATTTTATGCTATGTACTAATTCAAATTCTGGGGATTGATAAAATTGCCTGGGATTTATTTTATTGAAGGAACGTTGGTCATACCTTAACGCCACAAATCAAACATTTTCATCTAGATTTTCTACATCAACTCAAATTAACGAGTTACAACAACTCAGCTAAAAGTTTACTCAGACCCCATAGTAAGGGTCATTCGTTCAGACAGATTACAAGACGGTAACTCTTCATGGTCCATTTGCCAGAGAGCGAGATGGCATCGGCTCCGTACCATAGCGTAGCGCGAAAGTTTATAGAACTATTTTATACAAAGTAGTTTTAACACCGGTCCTAAATTTAGTTCTGTGATAGGTTTTTGGTTTTATGTGGCGCAAAGAAATATAAGAATATTCCACCTATGTTACAATACACTATCTGAAACCACTACTCACCCTCGGCTCACACTGAATCGGGTGGTTGCGGGTTTGATTCCCGCCAGAGGCAAATTTTGGAAACAAGTTTTTTGTATTTTGTGTCACAGGGATCGCTCCCAGTCCATTGTATGGTAGCCATAATACAAGCGTTACTTAGTTTGAGTCCATAGTTTGTGTGGAAATCCTTGGGGGAGGCCTATGTCCAACAGTGGACGTCTTTTGGCTAAAATGATGATGGTGGACTGTTTTAAAGATTCCGAAACAGGCTCTTAACAATAAATAATAAACTCAAAATATTGACAAGGTTCCTAATCAAACGCTTCACTCAAATCTAATTTCTTCACACACCCACCGTACGCGCCTCCTTCTATGAATATTATATCAGTATTAAGCGTCGTTTGTTTGTCTATCCTGTTTGCATCTATCCCTCGAGCGGTACTTTTAGGTGCTTTATTATTATTGTTATTGATATTACACGTTCCGGCTCGTACAGGGAGAACTGTTAATTTACTAAATTGCAAGGTACGTTCTGTTGAAGGCTTTACATTATAGATTACCCTAGCTAAGTCTACGTAAATTTCAGAGAATAGAATTTGGAAGAAAAACCCTCCTTGCAGAGTAGGAGGCAAAAAAATACAGAATTTTATAGGCTGATTGCCACAAAACAATACTTGTAATGTAGACGTTGTGAGGCACGTCAATTGGTATTATCATCCGTGCTTTAGAAAAAACAAGAAATAATTAAGCATTCTATAGCTTTGTTTATGGTATCTATAATAATCTTTCAGTTTTGTAACTGACGACACTTATCAAAAGCGGCCAAGTGCGTGTCGGACTCGCACATAAAGGGTTCCGTACCACCGTAGAATAAAAACGTCAAAAATATCAAGTTTCTTGTATGGGGCACCCTTTATTTTTAAATTTTATTTTATTTATAGTATTTTTTGTTGCAGCGGCAACAAAAATACACATTGTGTGAAAATTTCAAGTCTTTACCTATTACGGTTCGTAAGATACAGCCCGCTGACAGACGGACAGACGGACAGCGTAGGCTCAGTAATAGGGTCCCGTTGGCACCCTAAAAAGCGAGTGTGTATTGCGTGCGTTTATATGGCTGGGGTGCAGAGCAGAGTTGCAAAAAAACAGGAAATTTAAAATGAAAACTGATTAAAACGTGTTTAAATCATTGTTTGAAACATTGATTTAAATCAGAAGGAATAAATCACCGTGTTTAAAACATGTTTTAAACACGGTGTTTAAAACCAGGTGATTTGTTCGTAACAACCCTGGTGCAGAGTGATATAATGTACCTACGAGAGGTTTAATACATACGATCTCATTAACACTTTCTGCGTATTTGTAGTGAATGTGAAAAGGGGTTTAATTTAATCATTTACCTTCAACAATAGAGCTTTCAACAATAGATACACCAGTCAGATACCTATTTTCTTTGTTTGATTTAGTGAAGCGGGATTTTTATGTTTCATTTAATCTGGTCTTCACAATTTGAGTAGATGTTAGATTTTATTATAAAATTTCGGTTTCACTTCTCAATGTTGTTTCAATGTGATGGTTTAGTTTTCACTTCATCATGAGTCTATAGTAGTTATTAATTATTTATCTTTATCAAAATCCTTAGCTGATCCATCCATTCCACATCAAAACTAATCAAACATTATGTTCAGCAAACACAACTTTAGCCATCACATTCTAGGTAACATCAACACGAGTTGCTCAACAAATCTTTATTAGTTAACGTGTAGTTTGCACAATATTTCACTTTGAACGTTCCAGCAGGTAACGTTTTAGCTTCGGCTACCAACTTTGCTAGAAATTAAAGAGAACGTTGTTTAGTGGGTAGCGCTGGGTTAGTTAGCGAGTATAGCGAGTTTGTACACGAAAAAGGTAAAGCGAAGTATCAAGTTGATGAACGTAAAAAGTGAAGCAACGAGCATCTACTTAGTTTACTTGAAATTTTAATTACGGTTTTTTATCCATTATAATGCACATGAGCTATAAACCAAGAATAAACCATGAATGAACCAGATTTAATAACACAAGAGCAAGATTGAAGAGAACTTAGGTGTTAGGAGGTAAAAGAGACTGCCCTATATATAGAGAGAGATGGAAAGAGCTAGATCGGCTACAGGGAATTTCGGACACTTCAATGAGGAATCTCAGAAAATAAATAAATGTTAATTAATGTTCAAGATGTTCAAATTCATAATCCGGATGTAACCAAGGTTGACACAATTTGATAGAATTCACTCTCATATTTTCCATCGGACACTACATTTTTAATACCTCAGGTATTTTCTCCCATTTTAAAAGTGAATATCAAGGAGGTAATTGGTTTTTATCGTTATGACCAGCAAAAGCGGGATTTAAACCAATTTTGGAGGCCGGCGATACAAGATTGCAATTATTACGGAGCGCAGGATAAGTGGCCATTACTCTTGTGATTTTCGTTCTAATTCCGCGAATTTAGATGGGACCGCCGTTTAGATTTGGGCATTTATTTTTTAAGCGTTAGCAGTAGGTTAAGTTGAAGTATTTCGGTAATGTAAGGTTAATATTTCATTAAGCATCTACTGTGTGATTTGTTGACAACGCCTGAAATGTTGTGCTAAAACTTGGATCCTAGAAAATCCTCAGACATTGTGCAAAGTTTCAAATGTAATAAACACGGGTAAAACTGCGCGTAATCAGGTTTAATGAAAGTTAGTTCGCCTTACCCGTGCGCTGCATGCTATGCAGTTGTTCAGTAGGGCTGCCAACGTAACTCAATACTGATCTAGTATTCCCCGCAAGTTCTATGAGATTGAAGAAATCCGTTACCTTAAGCAGATTTTTGAAAAGTAGAATTCCTTCTGCTGGTCCACGCGGAAGTTTGGATAGAATCTGTTGCTCGGCTCACTGCATCGGGTGGTTGCGGTTCGATTCCCGCCTGAGTTAAATGAGTTAAATTTCGGAGGCCCTTTTCGTAATTCGCCCTAGTTTGGGTGTCACTGGGATCGCCCCCAGTCCATTGTACGGTACCCATATTACAAACGTTTCTTAGATTGGGACCATACAGTTGGTGTGTAATGATACTATTTTTTTCATCATCGATGCAAATTTTCCAAAACTACCATCCCTATTAATAAGTAGTGTGTGGAGGTTTACGCGAGCTTTACCGTGCTCTCGCTTTGTGCACACGCTATACATGTAATGAAACGGTTTTTAAACTCCATACACGATTAAATTATTCATACAGACGCCAGATTACAGACATGGAGGGCTTTTAAAAGAATTAGGCTGACACCACATTGGCGTGCGCGTTCCTCGAGGTTGTGAACGATACGAACGCCGCGTGCGAGCCGCGATAACGCGTCCCGTGAGCGTCGCATTTACCAGCGCGGTAGCGTGCGACGTGTATACAGCGCACGCTCAATGTGTGGTCAGCCTTGGTTAGAATGTACCATGGACCAATTACTAAGGGGACTGGCCCTACTCGGCCGAGTGGTCGGCCTAGTACTAACATCGACATAAAACGAAGCGAGTAGTTCAACTATTTACCGGTAGATAGAACAATGAAAATGAAAAAACAATGACCACGTTTTTTTTTCATACATACAACATGTTAAGAAAACCCTGTCCGAGCCGCAACCGGTAATTAGGTTCCCCAATCACATGACCAAATAAAATAATAAAAATTAAAAAAACATGATAGTAAACATATTAATGAACATTTAAAGTGCCAATTTTGTTTGCCTTTTTCCCACAAAATGTAGCTAATTTTAAAAATATTACAACACCGTTACCGGAAGTAATTATGTTAGATCGTGTGGCGTCACCTCAGACCACAAAGTATGTGATGACGTCATTTTATGAAAAAATAATAATATGTAAACGGGGTATTTGTATTACAAAAAAATATGGGAGGCCTTTGCCCAGCAGTGGGACACATACTATGCTAAAAAAATGAAAAAAAAATTTTTGAAAAATTAAAAAAAAAGTTAAAAAAAAAGATTTTTTTTTACAAAAATGGAATCTAATCTCGATACCCAACAATACGTTTTCGGGTCGGACAGGGTTTTTTTAACATATTGTATATCTAATAAGGGCACCTCTTTCTTTAGTCTTTACTCTGTGGAATGTACCCACGACATTATATTTGTTTATTCCAAAAGCGGCCTCAAATGGAGCGGGTAGATACAGAAAGCATTCCCTTTTAAATATCGCCTTTTGAAATAAAAAAAATCATTTTCGGATAGAAAATGTTATAAAATGTTTAAAATCTTTTCTTGTCGAACGAAGTGTAATGAATTGGGGTTCTTAAGTTTTTGGCTATCTATTATCGTTGATTGAACTTATAATATCGCTTGCTTTAGCAAACTATTGAAGAGACCGCTTAATTAACTGTTTTAAAAATTATTGGATGCCATCGATTAGCCAGATAATAAGTCCTTGTCAAAACCATCCCTTTGCAAGTATTTTTTTTGTTACTAAGGTGGTAAACAAGCGTCCTGCCCACCTGATGTAAAGCAGTTTTTTTAAAGTCTGGGCGCTTTTTGGCCCGGCCCGCGGTCTCCCTCTGACGTGGGGCCCTAGAGTATTTATTTGCACTTAATATTATCATAATAATAATAATAATTTAGCCCTTTTAACGTCCCACTGCTGGGCGCGGGCCTCCCCTCAATGCGAGGGGGATTCAGGCCATAATACACCACGCTGGCCCAGTGCGGGTTGGTGAATTTCACATGTCTAAAGACATGCAGGTTTCCTCACGATGTTTTCCTTCACCGTAAGCAAGTGATAATCATATTAAAGTTATGATTCACACATAGTTTGCGAAAAATCCAGAGGTGTGAGCCAGGGTTTGAACCCATGACCTTAAGCCCGCAAGACGCGTGCTTAACCAATCGGCTACCACTGCTTCATTATCATAATGTTCTAAGTAATTTTTTCGTCAGTCTTTTATTTAAATGATAAAACAGTACACAGATATTTATTTACAATGGGTTAAAAAAGCAATCTACACTAATAATAATAATATTATAAAGAGAAAAGATTTGTATGTTTGTAATGAGTAAACTCAAAAACTACTGGACCGATTTCAAAAATTCTTTCAATATTAGAATGCTATATTAACCCTGAGTAACATAGGCTATATTTTTTGGGATCCAGCAAACGGGATCCGGGAGCCGGTAAAAACGGGAAACGGGATCCGAGATACAGGATCCGGGATCAGAGATCCGATTTTTTTAAATTAAAATTCTTCGCGGACGAAGTCGCGGGGAAAAGCTATAAAATATACAATAAAATTGTAAACCTGTCAATTAAAAATGAGATGTTAAGCAGTTACCGTAGCCTATAGATGCTTAGAACACCAAAGGCATTGCTCGCACATTGCCAACCTGAAGGGGAAGGGGGTTTGGGTATCCGGCTCTATCACTCATCGTACGAAACGCAGCTGTAATAGCTGCTTTACGCCGATCTTCTGTGAGAGGGCGGTACTACCCCGGTCGAGTCAGCTCATATATGAGTTGCAGTCAATTGGCTACAGCTTGGCTTTACCACTAAATAACTAGATAATAAATCCTTGTCAAAAACTTATCTTTGAAAGATAGGTTTTAATCACAAACATGCGAAAAAATACTTCAAGTTCTAAAACCTTTAAAATATTATTATGTTGGCACCTAGGTGTGTCGTTGCTTTGGTAGCTTTCGCTTCGTATCTCTACACTGGAAGTGGGTCAGGGACTGGATTTATGTTACACTATGCCTCACGTCTACAGCTCTATGTTTTTGGCAAAAACATTGTTTAAAATTGGACGGTTCTCGTAGAATAGGTCTTTGTTTGACAGTTATGGAAAATAATTTTTGGGCAATGCGCTTAAATTAAAAAGGCTAGATGATCAAATTTATCATAAAAAGTAAGACCATTATCCATGCTGATCTAGTTTATTCTAGCTTGACCTAGGTCAGGGCTATGGACTTTAGCCAAATTTGACTGTAGCCAATATAACAATATGAAGAACAAAGGAGCTGCGAACATACCTACCAGGGGTGCTACTCGCTTTCAAACGAAAACGATATTGCGGACGATATTTCGCGTGTTTCCTACCACGGTTCTCATCCGTTCCGAAATTTCTTCCGAACGCAAATTGTTTGACGGATCGTTTCTCTAAACCTACTCTAATTGGTAAATGTTCCGAACGAAAATTTGATTTTGACAGATGATTTTCGCAATATTAACCTCAAAATCGACGAAACCAAAAGTGCTATCGTTTGATTATCGTTTGTGTTGATTTTATTAGAAAATTGTATTAAAATGGCTGCAAGATTAGTTTTAATCGAGGCTGCTCTACGTAAGGAACGTTTAGAGCGTAGAAGAAGTCGGCGTGGCCTGCGGAATCAATTAAATGTTAGCCAAATTCTTGACTAAAAGAGTTTGTGGGAAATTACAGACTCAGTCGGCAATAATTTGAGGAGTTGTGTAAGGAAATAGTGCCGTTGTTACCTCCACTTCGGAGGTGTTATGGAATCGACCTCACAACTAAGGTGGTGTATATTTTTTATCGTTTTCTTAAATAAATATTGGCATTTCTCTGTTCATAATCCTCATCTTTTTTTCAGGTCCTTACGGCTTTGAATTTTTATGCCTGAGGCAGTTACCAAGGATCTGTGGGACAAAACCTAGACGGGCCCATGGCACAACAGACTGTGTCTTGTTGTTTGCAGGAGGTTACGACTGCCCTCAATGCACTCCATATACTAAGGAAATACATAAAATTCCCGCAAAATATTAATGAAAGGCATCTCATTAAGCGGCGGTGAGTACCTAGCTAACATGTATCTAAGTTTTATTATTAATATTGGCTTAGTGTATTTTGAATAAATGTGATATCATAATGTTCCATATTTAATGAAAAATATGGGCTTCCGGGTGTGATTGGGTGCATTGATTGCACTCATATTGCAATTATTGTTGCACCTTCGCAGGAAGAGGGAAAATATTTTAATCGAAAACATTTTCATTCAATTAATACTCAAGTTTTGAGTATAAGACCAAATATTAATTATTGTATGAATGTTGTTGGTGTAAGATCTAGGTACTGTTGTATATGATTCCCATTAATCTCTATACTTACCTTCTATTTATGTATATTACATTGAATAACTTTCTTTTCTAGATATGCGACAGTGGGTGCTATACTTATAACTAATGTGGACGCTTCATTTTGTGGAGCAACACATGATGCATATATTTGGAGAGAGTGTGACATAAGAACCCACATGGAGGGTCTCCAGAGTGAAATAGTTTATCTATTAGGCATGTTTGAATTGATTTATTTGTGTAAAAATATAATATAATAATGTATGTAATGTAACTCACATTAATATTTATTTTAAAATTTTAGGCGATTCTCGTTACGCTCAAAGGGAGCATATGATGATACCTATAGATAATGCTGTTGAAGACTCTCCTGAGGGAAGATACAACTCTGTCCAAAAGAGTGCACGCACCTACGCGCATAGAACGCACATTTGGCATATTGAAAGGTCGATGGAGATGTCTTTTGGCAGCTCGGCAGCTCGCACTACATTACTGTCCTGAAACAGCAGGTAAAATTATAATAGCCTGCTGTGTTTTACATAAGTTATGTATAATTCATTTGCTTTAATTTATTTTTACTTTGTTTTAGGAGATGTGAAAAAAATGCCAAGCGCTTCCTGCCCCGTTTCTTTTCAACAGCCTTTCAAACTTATAAAAAGTTGTACTTTAAGGTAAAATAAAAATAAATGCCTTATTATAATAGTTTTATTTATTCTAACCCCTACCTACAAAGTTCATGGTAAATAACAGTAATTACTGCCCTAAGCATGTATAGAAGTTTGTACCTATATCCATTGACGTAGGAATTTCTACGATTTTATTTTCTCTATTCAGCATTACATATTACTAGGTACAATATTTATGCATAGCTAGGGAAATCGGTACCTTAAGGTAAAATAAAAAAAAAACCCTTATTATAATAGTTTTATTTATTCTAACCCCTACCTACAAACGTCATGGTAAATAACAATAACAGTGTACATGCTGTGTGGAGTGACTAGACGCTTCCTGGCTGTATACGGCAAACTATATGACTTCAGGCAAATCTTGAAACAAACTGAGGCTGTGGGAAGCTCGGTGGTTAGCTTGTTTGACTGGATGTGGATGGCGTTGGTTGATTGGTCTGAAAATAAAGCAAATTTAATAGCTAATAGAATCATGACATATTGTAATCAAATGAGATTTGATGGATTTAATTTAAAATAGATTTAAATTCTTACATAAAAATTCATCTTTATAATGAAATCAATTATCGTTGAAGAAATATTTTAACAACAAAGATGTAGAATTATTTGATGAGATTTGAAGAATGACTTCCTCACTAAAGGCTGACACTCTGGCTATAGTAAGGCGTCCAACAAACCCATCTCCCATGATAGACAGGACTTAATTGCTGAATGTAACTCATCTAATTCTAAGTATCTTAATTACTATTCTCTAAGAAGTCCACGCAGCTGTAATAGGGCAGCCCCTGATGCCTGCGAGCTCGGTGTTCCTGACTGTTTATCTCTCTGCACGGTCCTCTTCCAATTGTATCAAGCTTCTGACATCACAGCCAGCAGTTGATTGCCTTTTCCTTCTGGTATGTGTAGGTTGTGAGTCTGCAAAACAACATTCCAATTTAAATACTTCAACAAAAAATGCCTCGGACACTTAAGGCTGGAACCATTGCAACTGACAGCTCGAGGTTGACCGCTTTTTGCTCAAACAATGTCGTAGGACCGCGAGTTGAATTTTTTGAATTTAGAATTTTCGATACGCCACGACACATCAAAAAGACGACATGATAAATCAAAAACAGAAGTGACTCATATACTAAACTCGTATCTTGCCTACTTTTATTTAGTCGTATAAGGGTAACTTCGTAAAGGAAAATTTTCACTAAATCTTAAGTACAATTTAAGTACTACATTTTTATTAATAGGTAGGTGGGTAGGTTATTTTTTCTTTGTAATCCTTTTTATTGTTATTTTGTTGATATTGTAAATAAAAGCTCACTAACTGTTAATTTTTAATTGTTCTGAATATTAATTTTGCCCAACACTGGGTAATAGGTAGTACTACTTAAAAAAAGACTACATACAAAAAGTACATAATTTAAATGTTTAATATTATAGGACAAAATAAGTAAAAGTAAACAACTTAAAATTCTAAATAACTGAAAACAAGAAAAAATGTTGACAACATCGGGTAATAACTGAAATAATAAAAATAGTACTAATCCTTATTAGTTACTAGCTGTGCCTGCGACCTAGTACGCGCACATTTTTGGAAAAGGTTACCCCTTATTTGACTGATGGATTGATGGAGGATGACGGACGGATGGAGTGGCAATGCAACGCATGCCGGGCATGCATGCAACCCTCATAGGATCACTGTTTTGCCCGTCAGTCTATCTGTCCGTCTGTCAAAACGTGCACAGCCTAAACCGCTTGAGTTAGAAACATGAAATTTTAACTTTTTATAGCGTAGAAGAAGACCACAGGAAGGATTTTTGAGAATTCAACAATTAAGGGGAGAAAGTATCTATGGATAGTCCCAGTTTTTCTGAAGCTAGAGGCGTGAATATTTGTATTTGTAGGCTGAGTAGCCGAAATACTAATTTTCATGTAAGGTCAAGATTTTCAAGCCAGAGCCATGGGTCTGGAGCAGCTCCATGATAATAATAATATATGGTATAATTAAAAATAAAATACTGGCTCCACAAAACGCGTCGTTTTGTGAGTTTTTTGGGTTCCGTACCTAAGAAGGAAAAAACGGAACCCTTATAGAATCACTTTTTGTCCGTCTGTCTATCTGTCCGTCCGTCAAAACGTGCACAGCTCAAACCGCTGGTGATACAAACATGAAATTTGGACAGTAAGTACCTTTCATAGCGTAAAAGAAGAGCAAGGGAAGGATTTTGGAAAATTCTAACCCTAAGGGGGTAAAATAAGGGGTGGAAGTTTGTATGGAATTCCCTCATTTCTGAAGTTAGAAACATGAAAATTTCTATTTAGGCTACTAATACAAATCCAAATTAGTAATTTCAGCGCTTTTGAAAATTCTACCCCCAAGAGGGTAAAATAAGGGGTGGAAGTTTATATGGGGGTTCAAATTTTTCTAAAGCTAGGCACAATAAAATTTGTATTTAGGCTTCTTATTAACTAAGAATAGTAATTTCAGCGTTTTTGATCATTTCACCTCTAACGGTGTAAAATAGGGGGTGCAAGTTTGTATAGGCGTCCCAATTTTTCTGAAGCTAGAGACATGAAATTTTGTATTTGGGCTACTCATTACAAATTAAAACCGGACAAGTGCAAGTAGGACTCGTGCTCTGAGGGTTCCGTACAAATTTTATTATGTTTGTGTGTGCATCATATCTTTGGCGTGCAAATACAGGGCAATGAAGCAAGATGTGCTCCACTGTCTCGCTGGGGTTCTTTGAGCTTCCACTTTGCTAGTTTTCGGAACAATACATAATAATTACAACACCTAAGTGTGTATTGTTCCGAAAACAGGGAAAATCATGAAGACTCGAATCTCGGGATAACAACTGCACTGCAAGCGACTGTGGTGAACAGGTTGGGCTAACAATCAAAAGGTCCCAGGCTCGATCCCCGTTGGGGCATGCACTAATGGATGAATTTTCATCTATGTGCATAATTTACAGTTCGCTGACGGCGAGAGAAAACATCGTGAGGAAACCTACCTATCCCTCGGGATTAGGTAATAGTCAGTTCCTGTATACACGGCGACAAGATTCATCACCTGTCACGTTGGGTTCTGACTATACAGGTGAATTTTTCAAGTGTGCGTGGATGGCCAAATCCGAAACTATGAGTGATATCAAAAAGTACTCAAAAGAATCTCGGGGCTGATTTTGATGAAAATTGTAATTACTTCTCAAAATTCGTTTCTTATCAGCGACACTATCGAATGCTGTAATAATACAGTATGTGGTTTTTTATTCTTAATCAACTAGTTCGATTCCTGGCTACGACTATTGTTTTTTCAAAAATCCAATGATGCAGTTTTAGTTTTCATCAAAATCAGCCCCGAGATTCTTTGAGTACTTTTCGATATCACACATAGTTTCGGATTTGGCCATCCACGCTCACTTGAAAAATTCACCCTGTATAAACGTGGGCTTTGAGTTGGTTAATACCTCTACAATGGGGTGGTGTATATCCACTCAAGCCTCTGACTACCCCCGAATGGGGATAAAAGTGGTGACGTTACATTTCTAAAAAAATATTTAACAAGTGATTACACTAAATAAATTTAGCACTGCAAATTTAGCGACTTATTAAATTTGGACCCATCCCTAAGAAGCTGTGATGTTTATTTGATGAATGGTTTAGTAATGTAGAGCATTGAACTCCGGTCTCCCAACTTAATCCTGATGCTCAATAAAACTAAACATATAGTAAACATTGCCGACCTGAAGGGAAGGGGTAGGGGAGAAGGGGGGGGGTTTGGGCTTACGGCTCTCTCACTCATCGTACGAAACGCAGCTGTAATAGCTGCTTTACGCCGATCTTCTATGAGAGGGTGGTACTACCCCACCAAACGGTGGTTAGTCCAACTTAAAAATAAGCAAACAAAAATAATTTCGTATTACTAATATTAAGTAGTATGAATAACATCAACTGAAACACGCTTAACATCAGGCGGGCCGTACGCATGTTTTTTTGTCTTGGCTTTTCTTGTCGCATATAGCCAGTGTCAAGTACCTACCTATAATAATATAGATTTTCAATGTTGCACTTCGCCACTTCCCGCCAAAAAAAAACAAGTTTGTGTAGCAACTCAGTGGTATAAAAAGATATCATAGGCAAGACAAAAAATATGAAAAAATGAAATGTAAAGTCACGACTTTTATCCCCATTCGGGGGTAGTCAGAGGCGTGAGTGGCCATACACCACCACATTGTGGAGGGATTAACCAACTCAAAGCCCACGTTTCACCTGATAGTCAGAACCCAACGTGACAGGTGGTGAACCTTGTCGCCGTGTATACAGGAACTGACTATTACCTAATCCCGATGGATAGGTAGGTTTCCTCACGATGTTTTCCCTCACCGTCAGCGAACTGTAAATTATGCACATAGATGAAAATTCATCCATTGGTGCATGCCCCACCGGGGATCGAACCTGGGACCTTCTGATTGTTAGCCCAACCTGTTGTTGTTGTTAGGCAAGACAATAAGATAAGAAAGTAGGTAAGCGGTTTTTAGAGGACGATTATGCTTTTTAATCATATACCTATTCATCATTCTATATTATTCATAATCTATGATGACAACAAAACGCGTCACTGACATAAATATTAATTTAAAAATATTTGTAATCATATAATATCCTAAAAATTATGTTCAATATTATATTTAAACTATTTAAAACGTGATTTAATTCATAAAATGCTAAGAAGACGTAATTTTTTTACGAATTTCACGCAAAAATTTGCGCGCACGTCCAGCTTTGGAGGCCGCCATCGCGGATCTGCGACGAACATTTTGCAGTCCAAGTCATGATGACCCATGACGTTTGTAGCATATTTAAGGTTATTATTGATTATTTTTTAAATAAAATGACTAATATTGAATCTTGGATCCACGGATTCTTAGACAAGTCTTGACAATTTTTCTGGTATAGGTTTCACGTAAATCTGTTCAGTTGCTATGGAGAACATTTACGATTAAGGTTGACAATTTCATATTTTGAAATCGATTTCTACAAAATTTGGTAACATTTAAAGTAAATCGGCTAAGCCATTTTATTCCCGACCATATGAGGTTTAATGTTGTATACTTTATATTGCACATTAGCCAGCTGCTTCATCAAACCATTTACTTAGACCCACCCAGTTGAACATTTGTATCACCTTAACGGGTTTAGAAAAATAATTTTAACTAAATGGACACTTTTTACTAAGTTAAATAGTTGCCCTGATTATGCTTAAGGGTACCTACTATGTCCAGCAGTGGACGGCCTTTGGCTGAAATGACTTATGAAAGATATTTCATACAAATCCATCATGTACTAAAATATTTATGATAGCATTACTGAAAATACCATTAACGAATACTCACAACTTCTGGAGGTCCGGGATTCTTGTCACATCGGTGGTAGACTCGGGGGTTCTAAGTGGCTCGTGGTTTCGTGGCGGATTTCTACATTCCCCATAACCCGTTTGTGTAGCCATTTTAAACTGAAAAGATGTAGATATGCATTGTTATTATTAAGGAAATGAGATATATTTAGTGAAATAACTAATTACTATGTATATTTATAATGTTTACTTACATGTTTTGGAAGACAAACTTTTGGAGACCCAAAATGCCGACAAAATGGCTTGAAGCTTTTATACGGAATGTGTATCACGATTCCGAAGTATGTAAGAAGCACTTGGAAACATCATTTATTAATACAACACTTGAGAAACTAACTTCAGAAAACATCAATTAATTCAAACGAAAAATCTCACAACATAAACATTGACTGACAGAGTGTGAATATACGGATAATTATGATTGTCATACGTTACTACCAATCGTTCGCAAGAAATAGTACTCTTCAATTTAGTTGGTTAACAATGTCCGTAAAAGGGAACACCATAAACACTATAGAGAATTATACTGTCTGTGGTATTTTTTGATCAAAATATAAATTTTTACCCATATATTAATATTTTCTGCATGAATATTACAAGTAATGCTTGATTTCCCACATACTATACGTAAAATTTAAAAATAAAGCTACCTAGTTTAATTATTTCAAGATAAAGTAAAAACCGTAATTTACCGAAGTTGACGTCAAAAAGCAACCACACTATTTTGCTCGTCCCATTCGTTCACGAAAATTGTCTATGGATCCGTACTTCGTGGGCCCATCCGCAAAAGAACAAGAGTAGCAAATTAGCAAAATTTCGGATTAAATATCGTTCGTTAACGTAAGTTGCGTTTCGCAAACCGTGGTAGCACCCCAGAATAGTTTTTTTCATGGATTTTAGAATGGCTATACGCATTTTTCAAAACAAACTTTCTATAAATTTGAGAATTCTTTTCTGTAACTGATTCTACCTTTCACATTTTAAGCCTTTCATTAGAGGTATAAAATATCCTGGGACATTCTTTTACACACGGCTACCTGATCCCAAACTAAGCAGAGCTTGTACTATGGAAACCAGATAACTGATATTACTATCTACATATACTACTTTTTGTTTATAAATACATACTTAATTACACCCAGACTCGGTACATGCAGACATGTTCATGCACACAAATGCATGTCCCGGGTAGGAATCGAACCTACGACCTGCAGCGTGATAGGCGGAACCTAAACCAACCATGCCAACGGGCCCGTCAAACGATTCCGTAGATAACCATCAGAACGTTGCAATAACTAGTTTTTCCCATCTGTTTCGATCGCCGACATTCTACTTTTGATATTCCGATTGGCGGTATGAAGTCGAAGCGCCGCCGATCCACCAAAAGTCACGCGCTGAAAGTTGGCAACAAAAAGTCCTCTTGAACTCTAAACACCAATTGGTACGCGATCGTTGGGAATGTAAAACGGGTACGGCCGTGAATAAAGATAAAAGGAAACAAGGACCAAGTTTTATATCTATATCGCATGTGAGAGGCACGAGCTATATTTGCGGATGAGAATTTTACAACGAAGACCTGCGATGCCTATGATGTTTATTAAATTCAATAGCTCCAGTCTTGAAAAAAAAAATAGTGTGTGCGTGCGACTCTACAGGACGAATTTGAAAACGGGCTTTTATCGGTGATTCTACATATGATTCAGAATATTTAGGGAATATTAATCAACAAATCGATAGATAAAAATTGATTGCCCAGGTAAGGTATAACAGTTAACTGGTTTGCTTATTTGCTTACTGGAGCAATATTTTAACATCAATCGATTTTTTATTTATTTTCCCAAAATATTCTGAATCATGGCTTAAAAGGATGCGCATAATTCCAAATTCACCCTGTATTGATAAGAGATTGGTAGAAAAAAATACACAAATATGCTAATATATGCAGTATAATTTAAAGAAATAGTGGATTCGAATAGGAATGTTTAAAGAGTTGAGCAATAAAGCAATGTCAAAATTAACTGCAACCTAATCATTATTCCATGCGCCACCACAATTATTTCCTAAATAAATGCTGGCAAGTCATCACATAAACAGACAACACAAAAAAATACGTTTTCAACAACTCTATCTCCCAGTTTCCCTTCGTATGACGCAATACTGACCATTTATGTAAACTGTGCCCAAATCTGGGCGTCATTGTTATGCTATCTTTACTGCGAGGGGCGAAACATCCGGAGGTTAAGGTTTTTGTCGCCTGTCCTTCGCACCAAGTGATACCAGCGAGAGTACTTCTCTTTTTGACTTTATTTCGTTAAAAGCGCTTTATAATGATAAGGAATTTAAGCGAAGAAACAAGGTTGCAGATGGCGCTACAATCGCTTGGTTCTTTTCGTGCCGTTATGTTGGCCAATAATGGGGTGTTTAAATTAATCAAATTATGTAAATGTATCTGGGGATACGGCCTGTAATAATCTAGCTTTTGTTTTATATTTTTTAATATTTATTTAATATGCCTTATCGCATCGTTTTTATTTTGGCATAATTTTTATTTCGTGCCGCCAAGACTTAACGTTATTTTTATAATAATGTAATGTAATGTAAAACAGGACCACAAACTTATCTGGACCGCTGACAGCTTCGCTAGTCTGGACGCTAGGACTGTCATAATATTTTGGCATTTCTCTTTTTAAAATGTTGGTACTTGTTGGCCATCGGGATCAGATAAATTATGTGGCAGTCGCTTGGCTTTATTTGTAATGCTTGCTTCTGTTATTTCAGATATTCGTCGTTGCTCCGTCCATTTATTCTGGAGTACATGGAAGTAAGTGCTTTTAAGCCATTTTCATTAAGCTTTACAAATATTTTGACTGTGTGTTTATTTAATAAATAGATTCTGTGGAAATTACCGCAACTCGTTGGATTTCCGTTATGACTTCGTGCTTTACTTTTAGCCTCTATGATTGTGTTTATCTACATATAGGTACGGATCATTTCCAGTTTAAGCTTAGCTAAAGACAGCTCAGCTTATATACTAGCAATGTTCCTAGAGAGGTGCAGCCAACTGCACAACAAACAGTCCAACTAACGATAGCTGAGGGTGTAACCACATGACTAATTCATACCGTCAGGCGAAAACGCTATTACCCTCAAGTTGTTTCTCACGAAAAATGACTTCCCTGGAGTATTCTAGGTAACGATCATTAGTTCCGTCACGGAACTTACATTATCTCTTCCACTGTAAGTTTATATGTGAAGTTGTTTTCATATATTTTCTCGAGCGTCTGTGATTACTAATACAGAATTTAATAATTATATTATGTTTCACCCATGGACCATTTGGTCTTTACTCTGTGGTTTCACCCTCTGACAAAAAAAAAATTTCTTTTCGTCTGAAGTTCCACCAGATTCGAACAGTTTTCTATCGTTATCGAGAAGTCTAGATGGGGAGCCGTAGAAGGAGTTTCTGGATTTACTCGAGTGTGTCAGATTAAGATAAGGGAGATAGCTTACATATTGATAAGAACCTCCAACCATTATGAGCCCTTAATATTGGTGGGTACGCTCAGGGGAACTAAAAAAAAAATAGACCATCTTAACATACTCGAACTCGTCAGATTAAGATAAGGGGGATTCATTACTAGCTAAGAAGTGACAAAAGTGTCAATTTTGCTAATTTGATCGTCAGTCTAAGAAATGGGAGCATCTGGAAGTTTCACATTTTCACCCACTCAGTTTTTTTTTTTTTTTTTATAGAACCGCGGTGGCAAAAAAGCGTACAACCCGCATGATTTTAAGCAGTTACCGTAGCCTATAATGCTTACAAAATCTGGCGCGCTCGAGTAATTATTTTTTTCAATTTATCATGTTGGAGCATGAAAAGTATCAATATCTGACACGTTTGAGTATTTCCATGTCATTGCTTTTTATAAAAAAAATATGAAAGAAAGATTGTCATGTAGACGCTTCCACCACCGCTGAAAGTGGAAACATCTAGAACAATGTATTCTTCCTATCATCTCATCTACCGAATCTACTAGGTTTGGACGACGCTCGAGTAAATCCACGAAGTGCACGCTCGCCTCCCCATCCAGTCATATGCTGACACTGTTTATATTTATGAAATCAGTGGTATGAGCAGGATAAAACATGCCAACCTTAACGCAACGCTACGTAAAGGGATTGTCAAGTTAATAAACTTTTCTACTCTACCTGAAGCAGAGTTTAGGGTAGTATTTAGTTTTCTTCTTTGGTAAGTCGTTACATGAAAGACACCTACGTCCTCAAAAGGGCGTGCGTAGGCCTGATGGTTCAACAAATTATGAATATTATGCTCTCGACTTTAGAGAAAGCTTTTCATATAGTTACCAATAATATTCAATTCAACATTAACATCAAAGTAGTAGCATTACCTTTACAAGTCTCATTAAAACTCCGAAAGCTTCAATCAATTTCTTTTTCACTCGTTATAAAGAAATCGTTGCCAAATTGCTTCTCACACCCACTCATTAAACTGTCATCTGGGATAATCCATTAGGTCTGGTACAAAGAGATGTGGGCCTCGCTAAGAATTCGTTCATAGACTCAATCGTTCATTTCACGTCAGGTGGGGGCGATTAGAATCGGGCCAATTATGTGGCTGTGCGTGTCGAAAGCCTAATCTGATTCTCTTTAAAATTATCGGGACAACTTGCGGGACTGCTGGCCCTTATAATGTTAGTTTAGTTTTCTGAACTATTATTAATGTGAGAAACTAGGTTAAAAGGCGAGAACCTGCTAATATTTTATGACCATAATAAGAAAGGTGGCAGAACATTTAGTTTTGTTTAATGTATTCCTGTATCAGAATTAGTGACATTGGTGCTTATTATATTGCCTATATTTTACGACGAAACAAATTTTGACACATTTTGAAGTATTTGGTCTTCCTCAAACGTTACGATCATGAGAAGGCCGTACAGTTAGTTTAGTCAAGTTTAGTTGCGTACCAACATAATTAGGACCATTACCACTCGTCAAAGAACAGATTCCTACACTTCTCATCAAAGAAATATAAACACCTACATTCATTTATTGGATGAAAATTCTAAAATTTAAATTCAAATTTGGAATAGTGGTACACCATTGTGTAGACTAAACTGCCAGCTATTTATTGGCATATTTTTTTAATGATATCAATATTTTTTTTAATTTGAATGCCTGAATAGTACTTGCTGTTTCGATTTTTTTGATGAGAAGTATTTTATTGATATGTATTCTAATAAGTTTGTTTACAGTGTTACAGCACTGGATTAACGAATTGCAAGCTGTTCAAAATCGCTCCCCACTCGCCCTTCGCATCGCAAAATAGATTCCTCTGGCAAATTCTCACCCTCCCGCGAAAAAGGGACGATTCCCTTCATTATAACAGCCACCTCTTAGAAATTTTAAAGACACCTTTTAGAGGCACTCAACTTAGTGCTATTTTTGGGCGAAATTGCTTTCGATAGATCCTTCCTTCCCCATTGTCCGCGCTATGGTTAAGTATATCTCACTTCGCCATTTATCAGCCGTTCTTGAGGGGTTGTCGCCAATTCTTTTGTCTCACGTGCGGCAACCTTCTTTATATTGCCTCCGGCCATTGTGATTTATAGTTTATGAGCTCAGTTTTATACCCATAGATGTTTATAGACCGCTTGGTGGGCTGCAGATGTTTTTGTTATATCCATGATCGCATATAAATCGCAAATAATCTCGATGATCTCTGTGGATTCGATATTTTATTCATGTGTTATCGAATACACTATGAACTCGCTTATTGAACAGAATATATTTTTATGGGATGAATCCTAAATACGAGATTTTTAATCGTTCGTTTATCAGCGTTTTGGTTAAGCTTTTCAAATTGTTTATAGCCATTCTATAAACATTCTACAGTTATTAGTAAGCGTTTGTATTAAGTTTTTACTTTTTATATAATTATATTTTGGCCGAATTTGTGCAGTCTTCCGACGTAACGTTTCTGTGTATTTATGATACTTATTCATTTCTTACGTAACAGCAATACGGAGCACCGAAGATTTCACGGCGGGTCGTATAAAAACAAATAAAAGCGTACAGTTTGGGGTGAGTCACCGGCAGCTGACTAACACACGCGATACACCCCGCGGACACCCCACGCGGCACAATGAGGGGACTGTACAGAGGGACGAATAGAATTACACTTGACCTTTCAAAATGAATGATATTGTAAAAGCACTCGAGCTATGGTCTTCAAACGAACCAGATTCAGATTTTATACCAGCTACTTCAAACGCAGAAATTACATAGAAGAGCCGGCCAGAAAAAATAAACTTTCGCGTAAACATTTTCCATTGGAATTCTCGCGAAACAAACGCTGCGGTCCCGGACCGCATTTTTTGCTCCTCTTCGCTAGTTTTCAGTTTAATGCGGATTTTTTAACACTTTATGAAGTGCCGGTTAACTACCTCAATGCTTTGGAAGTTTTATTCGAAGCTAAAGAGCGTGGAGTACTTTTTTAATTCAGGCGAATTGGTTTGTAGTGCACTCCGCGCGAGCTCAAACAATGTTCATGGAAAATTGGAATCAATCAAACTTTTATTAAACAACGCCGTTGGGTCGAAACGTTGATCATGTAGGTCTGAATAAACGAATCCAACCAGTTGAGGAAATTTCTGCTTGGATATATTAAGGTAATTTTCGCATAGCAACACTTTCCTCTAGTTCCACTGGGCCTGTTCGTAGGTATGATCCTTAGTAAATTATTCGTCGCATTGCTCGTAGTTCGGCTCAGGTCTTTCACCGCCATAATATCTGTCGGTATCCAACTTTATCTTCAAATGAAATTTTCGCGGCTTCAGACGTAGTTCAATTTCTTCATGAAAAATGTAATATAATATCATCGCAGCTGCATCGCAAGAAACGGGAAGCCGATGCGATGCAAAATTCATTTATCAAGTATCCGAGTGCTTGATAGACCGGATGTGCCACTAATGGAGTGGAAGAAGTGAAACGGCGGTGGAATGTCTTTGGAATCGGAAGTAGGATTTATTTAGATTTTTTATATCCTCTGTAGGTAGTAGGTATTTGATCGCAAAGTTCATGTTTTCTATTTATTTTTCATCTTTGCCATCATTCTTTAGGGCCACCGCAGACTTGCTACTTTTTGCATCGGCGATCGGCGATTTTGCGACTGCATCGCGTTTTGGCGACTCTCTGCGGTCGAACGAAGCGACTGCTCCGATGCTAAAAGCGACTAAATCGCCGATCGCCGATGCAAAAAGTAGCAAGTCTGTGGTGTCCCTTAGTCATTTATGTAACAATTCCTCATATCTAAAGCAAACAAATCCATCAAAGCATGAAAAATACTATTTTGTTCTCATAAATTTCTCCAAATGATAAAATCAAGAATTTGGAAACCACTCCAAAGTAATCGCAGCCAACTTAATTCATTTATCTTATAAATTACAAGTAAACTTCCCAATTTGAATTTAAACAACGATAAACCAACTTTGATTTGGGTGATATTTTGGTAATGGCTTATGAATCTGTCTTTATTACAGGAAGCAGAATAATAACTGAGGACAAAGAGATAGCCCCCATAAAATATTCTTAACGACTTGACCCTAATACTGATACGACTACACAGCCGTCAAAACAGCAAAGGATACCAAGAGTAAGATTACCGGCAAATGCTGACCCTAAGGCAGAATTTGATTGTGTTCAACACGATTCTGCTTTTAAAGAAATTGGATACGCAGCGATATATTTATATCTCGATCTAGGTTTCATTTGACTCGTATATTCTTTTTCATGAAACAAACAATCTTTTTATCTAAAGGATCAGGAAACTGTAGACTCCGGTACCCTGCTCAGTCATCACATAATCGTCTTAATACTACTTAGGTACTTCTTAACCTTTCATTACTTCTACGTCTGCTTCAAATATAATTCCTAGAATGTAGAATCTACAATTTAGTCTTTCAAAGCGTTGCCTTGATACAGTATACAAGAAAAAAATCGGTGATCCGCAATAAAGATCCGGATCCGGTCAATATCTCGCCTTGATCCGACGCCTCGGTATCTCGCGCCGTAATAAAAACAGGATCAAACTTCATTTTGTCTAAGCGACAACGAACACTCGCGGTGTATAGCTTTAGAATCTAATTTACGCCCCTCCGATGTCTCTTCGTTCTTATATCTATTTCATTTACATTCTATTTCGTGTCGCTTTGTTTCGTTTTTGAAATTTCTCGCTTAGAACTCTGTTTTCTGTATAACGATAGACTATCTTGGAACTTGGATTCTGTCTTATATAGTTAGATTTTGGTCTTTATATACTTCCATTGATGCAATACTTATCTAACATCAATCGATCTGTAGATTTCCTTTTGTTTTTCTCTTTAAAATTCTTAGTACAAATAGGTACGAAGGGACAGTTAATGCTCCGAAAAATGTTTCGACTGTTTCAAAGGATTTAAGAGGAATGTTTAAATCTTAAATATTCGTTTTCACTGCTTTATTCTCGAGGGAAACATTTTCCAAAAGCTAATTGTGTAAAGTAATTTAGTTTGGACGCTGAGCGCTGTCCACGGCCGTCTTTCGTCATTTATTTCGAGGGGCCCTCCATTTACCTCCCTCGCTTTTTGCTCCTCGACAAATTTACAATTGTTTTAATTGCAATCTAAGCCGTATTTCTTAGTTATCAAAGTCCAATTTGCATTATCCGGCATTAAGTTAAGGTTATGCTTCGCAATAAGGAGTCCCCGGAATTATTGCGGCCTGTTTCTGCGTCCCAAACCATCGTGTCGTTGAGTACTTTTATTTCGCTTTTAACCGCTGCTCAGTAAACTTTTTATTTCGTTGTTTTCTTTGTTTTTTGTTGGAGTTCAAATAAGTTTTTTTTTATTGTGGGATGGAACAAGATTGTAGATCCTTATCGAGTTGTGCGGTTTGAACATTAAATTTTAATTGTTGTTAGTATTCTTTTTTTCTTGTTCATGTTTGGGTGTCAATATGTTTGCACTTGCTCTTCCTTCTAAAGCTTCGCGGTTTACATACAAGGCATCGAAGGACGATCAATCGTTAAAGTTGTTTATGATTCAGTGAGTTTATTTATGCATGCTTGCACAATAACTATAATAACTACCTCGTCTACTAACTAAAGTAACTTTACTTTATAAGACAAAATTCTTATTAAAACTCGCCGCGGGACAAATTGCGCACGAAACAACGAGTTATAATGGAATTTTTATATCGATTCCAGAGTTATTTTAAAACGATGTGTAGATTCATGAGACAATTACCTTTCCATTACTAACTTGACGATCTAATATTTCCTATATTGGAATTTTCTGTATTAACTAAAGTACATGCTACATTTTAGTAGTTAAGTTATTCATAATTTCAGATTACATAGCCGATGTTTGATAGCAGCGTCGAAAAAGTGCACTTAAAATCCTTCTATAATCTGATTTATGTGGTCTCTCCCAGAAAGGCCAAGTCTGTAGGACTCATAACCAGAGATCGGAGTAGGTAGATTGACTTATCGTAATTGCGCCATGTGGTCATAACATGGACATGCCATTTTCCCGGAATTACCGGAAATGGAACTGGGATGTCAAAACATTTCCTAAAAAATGCAAAATGAAAAACGTTTAAGTAAGCAAATTACATCATTTATTGTTGTTTATTTTTAATCTTCATCGGTTACAATTTGTACATCCTGATTATGTGTCTCTATACAATTAAAATAAATGACCATACGTTTTTCAATGTTTTTAATTTCAATCTATTTCTTTTGACGTCTAAAATCCATTTATAAGTAGAAAATGATCGTTCAACATCTGTGGAAGTCTGAGTCTTATCCATATTTAACATATACGTTTGACGTCAATAACCTTAAATCAATCTACCTACTCCGATCTCTGCTCATAAGTCGACGGAAGTGCATAAAAAGTGTTTGTGGGCAGGGTACTCATGATCGTAGCGTAGCAATCAGTGATCTCTGCTTATCATTGTACATAATTACCCGACTACGGCGGAGGGTTATGATTTTGACCGGTATGTATGTATGTATGTAAGTATGTATGTATGTATGTATGTATGTATGTATGTATGTATGTATGTATGTATGTATGTATGTATGTGCATCTGTTCCCACCTAACTTCCAAACTACTTGTCGTAATTTGACAAATGAGGTATCGTTAGAAGCGGCTTAATGGCGCGCTGGTTATAGGCTATGTGACGTCACATAAAATTGCATATGGCGCCCTCTAGAGGACATATGGTCATGAACTAAAAAAAATCATTTTTTTATGAAACCGTGTGGGGTATCAAATGAAAGAGCTTGATGAGCACATTTCAAAAATATATATATTATTACCTATAACTCCAAAATAATTAAATAAAAAGTAAGTTTAAAAACTAAAACCCGACTACTGAAAAATCGCGCTCTAAAAAGTATGAAACAAGAAAATATTCTCATCTAGAGGATAGCCGTGGTCCGTGTTCATATGCCATTTGGCCCTAAAAGACCTACACGGACCACGGCTATCCTCTAGATGAGAATATTTTCTTGTTTCATACTTTTTAGAGCGCGATTTTTCAGTAGTCGGGTTTTAGTTTTTAAACTTACTTTTTTTTAGTCATTACTTCGTTGCTTCTCTCCATTTCATCTTCCCTCCTTATTTCAAAGCACTCAATTTACCCAAGTGTTCAAGGGAATTCTATCGATGTACGATAAACCGGTTCGGTTATTGATATTGCAACACTGTACACGCGTCACAGCTGGTTAACCACAGTTAACAGTCCCACGGTGTCATCGTCTGTTCCTTTCTAGTAGTGTTAAAAGCATATGCTGTGTTTTCTAGTATCGTGAACTTAGGTACTAGGGGGCCATCCGTTAATTATGTCACACGAATTTCATTATTTTTAGACCCCTCCCCCCTTGTCACAGCTGGTCACATTTGCGAGACTCCCCCCTCCCTGTGTGACATCACATAATTTTACAATTTTAAAGATTTAAAAAAAAATTCGGGTGCAGTTCAAATTTCGGTTTTAATACTTGGATATATTAGATTTTTAAATGTGACGTCACTTAACATAGGACCCGTCCCCCCTTGTCACACAATGTCACATTTCGTCGACCCCCTCCCTTTACGTGTGACGTAATTTATGGATGGCCCCTAGTGTTAGAGTTGTCGAAAGTGAAGTTGACTATAAGTTTGGGATCTCAATCAACAGTTCATTGATTGAAGGTTGAAGCATATGCTAATTCTGTCTGAGTTGTGCGCTTGTCCTTCCATGTTTGGCTGTGTACTTGATTTATTATCCTATTCACTATGCATTGCAAATATAGATAGGTACTATCTAGGGGGCGTCCATAAATTACGTGAGGCATTTATGGGGGGGAGGGGGTCGAGCAAAATCTCACCAAATCTCACGTGCGGGAGAGAGGGGGTCTCGGCAAATCTCACGTAATTTCTTTTACCGCAAGAAACAGTGTAAAATTGCAATAAAACTGGGTTTAAATTCAGATTTTGTTTTAAACTAAACTTAACTTAACTTCTTTTTTTGTTAAATTTAGTAAAACATGTTTCTCCTCTAGAATATAGCTTTTGAAAAATCTCACGTGAGATTAAAGAGGGAGGGAGGGGGGTCGAGCAAAATCTCACGAAATCTCACCAAGGGGGGAGGGGGGGTCGATAAATCTCAAAAATCACCTCACGTAATTTATGGACGCTCCCCTAGAGGAACTCAATGCCGTTTGGACAATGCCATTTCCATGCATCCAATCCAAGGCATTTATTTGTCCTGTACATCCAATCTGAAAACAAACTTATTTTGCCTCGTGCAAAGTGTATTTTGCTGCGTCCGTCGCTGATATAGCTACCATGCGTGTTGTAGATACTAATTTATTAGCGCCGGGTCATCGGTTCGTAGTTTGTGCATGTCTGTCGACAAAGGGTTGTTGTTGGGGCTCGTTATCGATCAGGGCATTGAGGCTTTTACTGCAGGTGGGTAGTGACGTGATTGGCAAAGCATATACTTGAGTACCTATATGGTCTTTGTCTAACACTCGCCTTGAAAACGCACGCAGATTAAATTCCCAACCCATACCTCTATTGCCAATCATGTTTTCAACGAGGTGCTCAATAGCCAGCTGCGATCGGAAGTTAAGCAACGCTTGGCAAGGTCAGTCAGAGATGGGTGACCATTTAGTGGCATTTGAACTGCGCGTCTTAGTGCTTCGGACAGCGCGTTAAAAGTCGGTCCCGGTTGATGTCATTAAGGCAGCAGTCGTTAAGCCTTGTCAGGGCCTGCGGGCGGCTTGAACAACTCTGATACCAGATTGGCCACTAACCAATAGCCACATCCAGATGTCTCACATGCCGCGCGAGGAAAATTGCCTCACGAAGTTTGACTTGACTCGCGCGAGGCCAATGCGCGTCCTGCCTCACCTGAGCGCTGTCATTTGCCTCGCCGGTCATGAGACAGAACGATGTCAAACGTGTCAAACTGATTGCTCGGGTATACCCTTTTCTGTCTAGAGTGTAAACCTCGTTTCAATCAGGAAAAAAAACTTTGTAAACAAACCATCACTCAACATAAAATCGTCGATTTCACACTTATTTCGTTTTAACTACACTAAATTCTGATGTGATAATCTTCGAAAACACTGTCGCCTTCATATTACACTCGTTTTAGATTGTAATTTCAACTAAAACATGTAAAAATCGTCGAATTTATAAAATTTTAATTAGTTCGTTGTTTTTTTTCCGAATGCTTTTAGTGACGTGCTGATGTATACGACATTGAATGAATGAAACACAGATTCAAAAAAGTGAAAAGGCAAAGGAATTTCATGCCATTATGCCAATATGCCCACTGCATTTTCATGTAGTTTTAGAAATATAAATTAACAATAATCATTTAAATTTTAATTTTTACCGATTTATTTCTACTTCTATGTCCAACGAGTGCAATTTGCACTTTACACTATATTGTTATCTGAATTTTATTTTTCTTATATCTTTTTGACTGTATGTTGGGTCTGTACTAATATTTGCCAAACCGTCGTTCCAGAGAAAATCACAAAGCACTTCAAAGACCATAAAAATATGAGCCAAATAGTCATAGACAGTAATCAAACACATAAAAACACAAAATTGATTTCATTCCATAATTATATTTTGATAAGTCAATGTAAAGAAACCGATACCTTCTAATCAAGTTTATTCCATCGAATGAAAACAATCCATTCACTCATTCGTTCATATTCGTTATAGTATACAATAGGCACATCACTAAAACTGTTTAAAGACTTTGACGTTTCTTTGTTTACAAAGTTTTTTTTTCTGATTGAAACGAGGTATAGGTTGCCTCGCCATTTGCCTCGCGCGGCATGCGACTGAGGCAAACGTCGTGCTTCGCGAGGCATGTGGGTGAGCAGCCTCGCGCGGCATGTGCATGTTGATGACACGCCTATTCAATGATAAGATTTTCAACAATAATGAGAATTTGTGTATTTGAAAAGTCCATTAACAATGTTAATACATTGTTGAATACCTACTACAGTACAGTAGTACAGTTAAGTACTCCAAGCATGCAGGCTTAGGCCTGAGAGGTACCTTAATCCCCCCTTGCATTGAAAAAAGTGCTTCTCTCCTTCCCTTCTTTTGGTTTGAAAAAGGACTAAGATAAATGTACCGTAAATAATTTATGACAAGTAGTTCCTAAAATAAACACCAAAATGGTGTAGAACTGTAATCAAATTCTCCAAAAAAACAACGCATCAAAGAAATGGAACAATTCCGAAGTTATGTGAACCGCCATGTGTAAATGCGAAAGGGTCCGGTTTCAAAGTACACGTCAGAATGAATGATGACCCTTATTTTGTTTCATATGTAATGCTCGTTATCTCGGTATGAAGGGAAAGATTGACATTTCCTAACTCGAGAGTATTGAGGCGAAACTTATTTTTACCCGACTACGGCGGAGGGTTATGATTTTGACCGGTATGTATGTATGTATGTATGTGCATCTGTTCCCACCTAACTTCCAAACGACTTGTCGTAATTTGACAAATGAGGTATCGTTAGAAGCGGCTTAATTATTAATTATAGGCTATGTGACGTCACATAAAATTGCATATGGCGCCCTCTAGAGGACATAATGTCATGAACTAAAAAAAAAACATTTTTTAATGAAACCATGTGGGGTATCAAATGAAAGAGCTTGATGAGGACATTTCAAAAATATATATATTGTTACCTATAACTCCAAAATAATTAAATAAAAAGTAAGTTTAAAAACTAAAACCCGACTACGGAAAAATCGCGCTCTAAAAAGTATGAAACAAGAAAATATTCTCATTTAGAGGATAGCCGTGGTCCGTGTTCATATGCCATTTGGCCCTAAAGGACCTACACGGACCACGGCTATCCTCTAGATGAAAATATTTTCTTGTTTCATACTTTTTAGAGCGCGATTTTTCCGTAGTCGGGTTTTAGTTTTTAAACTTACTTTTTTGTTTTCGAAATGTTTCTTAAATTTTGTACCCTGGACAAGTTGTATTTGGGTTGTTATATGGCATACATAATTCGTTGATGTTGCGATTAACCAACTGTTTGAAGTTTCTGCAGCGACAAGTGGGCTCCGTATAAATTATTGGTAATCAGGGTAGACTAGAAGCTGACCCCGAGGCTGGAGAAACTAGAAACTAACACCCCAACTCTGGAGAATTATAAAAATTAACATATTATTTAAGTTAGGGCCTCCGCAGACTAGCTACTTTTAGCATCGGCGACCGGCGATTTTGTGACGTATCGATGTTGCGTCGCGTTTCTTCGAGCGCGAACGAGCGAGACGCAGCATCAAAATCGCCGATCGCCGATTTTGTGACGTATCGATGCTGCGTTGCGTTTCTTCGAGCGCGAATGAGCGAGACGCAGCATCAAAATCGCCGATCGCCGATACTAAAAGTAGCTAGTCTGCGAAGGCCCTTACTGGGTGCAGAAGCGTGATCTAAACATTATAGATTTTCCACTGTGTGCGCTTAATTAAAAAAAAATCGTTCAATCGGTTATTCATGCGGGTCCCAAAACAATTTAGTTTTTCCTGGGACTCGATAAGGGACAAGCCTCGGAGTCTTCGCTGGACACTCGATAGCTTACAAGAGAAAAACCCTAGCACGGCTATTGAAAGTGACTTCCAAGCGTGTAGCTTTTAATTTAATATATAAAAGCTGTAGCGGTAGCGACTGTAGCCTAGGGGTGAACAGGTTGGGCTAGCAATCACAAGGTCCCAGGTTCGATCCCCCCGGTGGGGCATGCACCAATGGATGAATTTTCATCTATGTGCATAATTTACAGTACGCTGACGGTGAGGGAAAACATCGTGAGGAAACCTACCAATCCCTCGGGATTAGGTAATAGTCAGTTCCTGTATACACGGCGACAAGGTTCACCACCTGTCACGTTCGGTTCTGACTATCTGGTGAAACGTGGGCTTTGAGTTGGTTAATACCTGCACAATGTGGTGGTGTATGGCCACTCAAGCCTCTGACTACCCCCGAATGGGGATAAAAGTCGTGACGTTATATATATATAAAAGCTGTGTCAACGCTTAGTCTAAAACAATGATTCTCGTTTAATCCGGTCTTAGCACTTTTGTTTTGCCTAACATTACGCTTGCTCTACTGTAGGTCTAAATCGGATTGCTTCATCTGGCGGGACCCGATAGCCGCTTATAAACCTGCTTTTCGTATAGGCATTGTTTTAGTTAAGCTTTTAGTGTGCCCAACCAACCCCCCCTGTGCTCAGGTCAGCAATGTGCGGGCAATGCCTTTGATATTGCAAGCATCTATAGGCTACGGTAACTGCTTAACATCAAGCGGACCGCACGCTTTTGTACCACCTCAGTTCTATTAAAAAAAATGTGTTAACTTACGGGATTCGTGTATTATCATTATCAATGATAGACTAACTCTGTCGGTCTGTTTCGTTTTAACGACTAAACCAATTTTGATGAATTTTGATATAGAGATAGAAAGGACAGACATTAAACTGACGCGCTTTACATTCACACATATTTTATGCACTTTCACCATAAAAGCTCCTGAAAATTTTACCCTGTCGCTTCCGAGAGATTTTAGATAATAGAAAACAAGAAAAGTTATGTTCACATCGATTGCAAAGTACTTTTCAACTTCTTAATTTAAAAATATGTAACGTTGCACCTTATCTTGTGTAATTATCTCAGGAGCATCTGTTTTACGCCTGAGAACACTTACTTGGGCACGATAAAGTACATAATTAATTGCTTATTTTAGGTGCACCTGAACCAAGGTTAAGAGGTGTTCAACCAGGCTTGAAGGAGTAACAAAAGATAGTGGGTAATTAGATCGTCTTCGTTTCTAAAACAGTCATAGTTCTATCTAACTTGTCGTGGTGTGTGTGAAATAGATGTTCCCATAATTCAAATTCACACAATACAGTTCATCATCATTATTTCAGCCAAAAGACGTCCACTGTTGGAGGCCTCCCCCAAGGTTTTCCACAACGACCGGTCCCGTGCCACTTGCATCCAGTGGTTTGCCACGACCTTCACTAGTTCGTCAGTCCACCTTGTGGGGGCCTACCCACGCTGCGTCTTCCGGTACGTGGTCGCCACTCAAGAACCTTTCTGCCCCATCGGCCATCAGTTCTTCGGGCTATGTGCCCCGCCCACTGCCACTTCAGCCTACTCATTCGCAGGGCTATGTCGGTGACCTTGTTTTGTCTACGTATCTCCTCATTTCTGATTTGATCTCGTAGAGAAACTCCGAGCCCTCTACAGTTGTGTTGTGTAACGTCACGACTTTTATCCCCATTCGGGGGTAGTCAGAGGCTTGAGTGGCCATACACCACCACATTGTGGAGGTATTAACCAACTCAAAGCCCACGTTTCACCAGATAGTCAGAACCCAACGTGACAGGTGGTGAACCTTCTTGTCGCCGTGTATGCAGGAACTGACTATTACCTAATCCCGAGGGATAGGTAGGTTTCCTCACGATGTTTTCCCTCACCGTCAGCGAACTGTAAATTATGCACATAGAAGAAAATTAATCCATTGGTGCATGCCCACTGGGGATCGAACCTGGGACCTTCTGATTGCTAGCCCAACCTGTTCACCCCTAGGCTACAGTCGCTTTAGTTGTGTTGTCTTATTTCAAAATCCAATAGCACCTCAAACTGTAGCAGCTCAGTGACAGGCAAACATCGTGTAACCAGATCAGACGCTGCGCACGGCGCACTTAATAAACTCCCCACCGTCTCGCTATCGGCCGTACTTCACCCGTTCCAGCCGTAATTTGTTCCTGAGTCTTATTAAATTCATAAGTATGCGTCGCCAGACTTGGTTAACGGCACAAGTTTCAGACGACAGCGGCTAAATAGAGCGGCGTCATTCCCTTTTCGGTAGTTAGTTGCTAAAACCATTACGCCAAAGGACATTGACAATCTATGTATGGATGTTGGGCCAAGTGCTGCCCAGAATGAACACATAGTGCATTTTGTTCCATACGTCAATACTAACCGATAAACTGAAGAACAACAAATTCTTTGTGAATTATTTAGTGAAAAAATTAACTTGAAAGCAAATAAATGGACAATTTTTAATCATTATTGATAATAGCTATTATTGATGTTCGGCACACATGTGGAGGCCCCATTATAAGAAAATATTGACAAAAACCTACCTAAAACCATAAAAAACCCCAGGGATATATTTTTTAAATTATTTTTTTGTTAAGTACGTATATTGATCTAGGAAATCATTTGGAAATACTCCCATGTCTGGGCAGCACTTGGTCCAAACCCTGCCAATGTCCTTTATGGATATTTTCATCCAGTGGCCCGATTCACGTAACCAAAACCGTAACGATGTCACAGCGATATAGTCGTTGATAGCATTTTCATAATACGAAAAGGCTATCAACGACTATATCGCTGAGACATCGTTACGGTTTTGGTTACGTGAATCGGGCTACAGTTAACAGTGGTTGACATAGCAATTCTAGGAACAAAATTGATTTGTAATGCCAGTGTAAGTCCTTTATAACTTTCTATAAATTTGTGCCCAGACTTCAATTCATTACATGCATGTGACGTCTGGCTGTTATTACAGGTGGAAGGATAGACAGGTGATAGGGTTTAAGTTAGAGGCGATAAGGATGATAGACAGGCCCTAGATTCGGTTACAGACGGAAAGTGTGATTTGACTGGTATAGATTGCGTCATTCAAGCGAGAAAATGTCTGACAGGGGATCGAAAGTTTCGTTAGGCGTGTCCATAACACACGCTGCCGCGCGAGGCTACCTAGCCTCGCGGATTTTGACATGCCGCGCGCGAGGCAAATGCTCGCCCTGCCTCACCCGAGCGGTGTCATTTGCCTCGCCTGGTTTGGCCTAGTCATGAGAGATCGATAATGATGATAATAAATAATAAATAAATAATAATATCCTGGGACATTTTTTACACATGGCTACCTGATCCCAAACTAAGCAGAAAATGTCGGCTATACCCGTCTCTATCTAAAGTGTAGGTTGGCTCGCCGTTTGCCTCGCGCGGCATGTGGGTGAGTAGCCTCGCGCGGCATGCTTGTGTTCTGGACTGCACAATTGCCTGTACATAACAACTTCCCGAAATACGAAATAATTTTAAAAATCGTGATTTTTCACTGTCTCTCTTGACTTATACCCACTTCCCTCATGATATAACCATCTTGTAACACGACAGATATGTCGCGCCAAGTTCGGTACTCGTGCAAATTCATAAGAGCTGCCGACTACCAACTGCGTAATGAATTGTTATCTGATTACTGGAACCCTTATTTACCAGTTATCTTCTAAATTCAGTTAATCACGAAGCAAATATTTGCTACGAGTATTTAGATCAGTTTATTTGAGAAGAAGTGATAATCTGAGGCAGATATTTTGTATAAAAGATATAGTCCGTTAATATTTTTTATGTTCCAAGGTCACATCGTGAGGAAACTTACCTATCCCTCGGGATTAGGTAATAGTAAGTTCCTGTATACACGGCGACAAGGTTCACCACCTGTCACGTTGGGTTCTGACTATCTGGTGAAACGTGGGCTTTGAGTTGGTTAATACCTCCACAATGTGGTGGTGTACGGCAACTCAAGCCTCTGACTACCCCCGAATGGGGATAAAAGTCGTGACCTTACACACGTTACACATGTTCCAATGTGGCAAACAATCGTACGGCCCGTCTGATGTTAAGCAGTTAGCGTAGTCTATAGATGCTTGCAATACTAGAAGCAAGCTTGCACGTTGCCGATCTCAAGGGAAGTGGGACAGAGCGAGGCTCCCCTCCCTGTCTTCCGGTGTCTTCTCCGGCTTCCGGCTTTCACACTGTTCGTACGAAATGCAGCTATATTAGCTAGTTTACGCCGGTCTTCTGTGAGAGGGAGGTACTATAGGAGGTAGTCCATATATGAGCTGCAGTCAAGATAAATACACGGATATAATACTGCAGTTTGCTTAAATTGCCACAGTATTGTATAAAATATAACGTCACGACTTTTATCCCCATTCGGGGGTAGTCAGAGGCTTAAGTGGCCGTACACCACCACATTGTGGAGGTATAAACCAACTCAAAGCCCACATTTCACCAGATAGTCAGAACCCAACGTGACAGGTGGTGAACCTTGTCGCCGTATATACAGGAACTGACTATTACCTAATCCCGAGGGATAGGTAGGTTTCCTCACGATGTTTTCCCTCACCGTCAGCGAACTGTAAATTATGCACATAGATGAAAATTCATCCATTGGTGCATGCCCCACCGGGGATCGAACCTGGGACCTTCTGATTGCTAGCCCAACCTGTTCACCCCTAGGCTACAGTCGCTACATTTACGCGCTAGTATTGTACAGTTTTAGTATAGATCACTATACTAATCATATGCAAACAAGTACCTTTATTTATTGGCCTCCTAACTCCCATAGACGATCCATCTTCACAGACCATATAACACCATCATCCAGAGCCAATTGCGTCCGATTCGCCAAAACAAAGATACATGCTTCGCTACAATCTTTTACGATCCGTTCCGACCAGTTTGTATCGACAATACATTTTATCCTCGCCTTGGGACCAGTGTTGCAAGCGTGCCCCAATTTGTACGATGAAACACTATTAAGCTGGGCGAAGGCTAGACGTAAAGTATATACTGTGGTCCGTCAGTATGGTAAATAATGATGGATGTCATTCCATGGACGCAGGCTACACGTTCAGTATTTATTCCGTCAGTATCGTGACGTAGTTCGTACAGTGCAGACGTCAAATGAAACACGAAAGCTTGTATGGATATTACCCTAGCGCTTGGTTTTATCCGCAATCTCAGAACACATGTCCACTCTATTGCTTTCGCGGCGTATTTACCACAAACTGTCATTTTGGAATAGAAATTCGTGGTAAATACTGTCATCCATCAGTACACTAACCTACACGATCAGTTTGGACCACGGTTTTTGATAAATAATGACGGACCACAGTATTTACTTTACGTCTAGCCTTCACCTTATGTAAGTGCGAGTGCACAAAATCTGAAACTGTACGGAACTTCAATATTTTTTTCGCTTAGCAAAGTATAGTAGAGTAAATTATATCTCTTATATCTACCTATACAAATAAATAAAATTGAGGAGTCTATTTGTAATGTCTAAATAACAGCTTTCTACTAAATTCATATGTATGCATATAATATATAAATGTATACATATAAGGTACTTATAAAAAAAATTGTCAGTCTGTCTGTCTGTTTGTTCCGGCTAATCTCCTAAACTGCTGGACCGATTTAACGGAACTTTCTCTGGCAGATAGCTGATGTTATAAGGAGTAACTTGGTCTACTTTTATTTTAGAAAATATCAACAAAACAAAAATTGTTAAATTGCACGCGTACGAAGTCGCGGGCTCGTTTTTAATAACGAATGGCCAGAGTTGGGCAAAATTTAATTGCAATTAATTAATTGCAAATTTCAGATGATTTCACAATTAACAATTAATTGTGATTTGTTCGCGATTGACAAACAAATCAAAATCAATTGTTAATTGTGACACCCCATGCAATTAGCAATTAATTAATTGCAATTAAATTTTGCCCAACGCTGGTAATGGCAACACAGCCTTAACCGAAGCAGTAGACCCGAGGAAGACGGATATAACCCTCGGATTTATTAGCTAGAACCGGATAAAAATCGTGTTGAAAGTCTTATGCATTTTTATTAGGCCGGATAATGTGATTGGATTGAACCAGTAAGTGAGTTTTCTTAATTAATTTAATTTGATACTGTAATGTTTTTTTATTTCATTAACTAAGGTTATTTTTTGGGGTGGAGTTGGCCTTCATAGCCAAGAAAATTCCTCCCAGCACCTGTTTTAAATAAAAAGTCAAGACCTTCTGATACAGCATACCTAAAAACACTTTGTAAATATTTACAAAAAGATACACCTTCATTAAAAGCGAGAGGATTGAAGTGTGAAAGAGTGTACCCTAATTAGGGCGCCGCGGCCCGAAGTAATCACAAACAAAACACAATATCACGGCGCCGTTGTTGGTTGCCTGTTTAAAATTCCGCTCCCCAAAACCCGCTTGCAAAACATAAATACGAAAATTTGAATAAACATACACACACATATATTTGTCATGCGAACCCGGATGAAACCACAAAAGCGTTGTTGTAATCCGGTTAACCGGTTTACCGGTTTGGCGCGCAACCAGACGGCAAGTGATCGCTGCCGGTGACAGCGCTTTGAAAAATATAGCCTGGATTTAGATTTGGAAATTTAATCGTTCTAGTTGTTGGATTTTACAGCAAAAGTGAGCTTGTAGGATTGGATGTTACATAACAAGGGAGTGATCCAATGAAGAATTTCTTTTTCGCATTGGAAAATGTACCTTTTATCTAACAGACAGATATCACTAATTGACTCCAATGATTTATCAAATGATAAATCAGGTCACAATAATGTGAACCTGGGAAGTGTTATTAACTCCCCTGTTGCTGTCTACAAACGATAATTTAAAGGTAATTTAAAGTAGCTCTAGCCAAGCTCGGCAAAATATGGTGCAGTATTTTTGTAGGACTTTTATCATACGCGTCCGTGTATAACCGCAAAGCGCCGTTTTGAGCCGGTTATCCGGCTTCAAATGCGCCAACGTATGTGTTCCAAGAGTAAGCTCTCTTCATGCTTTATGCGTTTGAGAGGGCAGAGGAATTCTATGCTTTAAATGTTATTAAAATGTTGCCAACTGTTTTCAGAAAGAGTTTTTAGTCAGGCACTTACCACAAAAAAATGTTGTTCTTGTAATTATAGCTCAAAGATCCAGCTTCGCGAATTTCGGTTGAACAATATTTACGGCAGCTTATCTTTGCGGCAGCTAACAGTATTGTTATAGAACTGTAGGAGTGGACGATAATTCCATATCAGAGGGTTAAATTCCCACCGGCATTGCTGACGTTCGAATAGGGTTGTCACTTGCTCAATAGTCCATGAACCTCAGTAGTTCATATAACAGGCGCGAGTACGCGTAAACTTAAGACGATACAAGAAAAAAATGAATTTTAGTTTCGGGGTGTGGCTGGCGTCGCGTGAGCTGCCGAAGGATATATCCCTCTCGCTTAGCTAGGACAGAACAGCTATGGAGTAGACTATGTATAGTTATTTTTTGAAGGAACAATATTGTTTAATTCGTACAATTAAAATAATATGTCCCAGTGCACCTTTTAAAATAGATGAAATGGATGAAAATATTCAAATATATTTTTTTCGTTTTATATGGGATTTTTATGTCGAGTGTATTTGAAAAAAAAAAAAAAAATTCTATGTTGTTTTTATTGCTGAAGACAAAGTAAGTCAAAAGAAGACAAACGATACCTACAATATGCTGATAGATACGTATAACAATATTTCGATCGTATAATAGCCTATAACCAGCGGACGATCCAGACGCGTCCAACGATATCTCATTAGTCAAATTATTATGATATAAAAATAGTTTGGACGTTATACGGGAGCAGATGAACATACATACCGGTCATATCGGTCAAAATCATAACCCTCCGCCCACCGTAGTCGGGTAAAAATGTACATACTCTGTGTCAGTGACTGACTGCCGGATATGAGTATCTTTTTCATGTTTCGTAGGCAAAGGAATACTTTGGTACTTAACTTCGATGCCGATCATGAAGTCATCAGCGGTGTCATAATATTTTTTTTTACCATATTTAATTTATTTTTTAATTTAATTTACAGTTTTTATTAATTTTATTGATTTAACCATGCATTTATTTTTTGTTTATCTTTTTATCTTTATTTTTTTATCTATCAAAATCACCCTTAGACTGGTTACCGCCACAGGTGACAAGAGGGCTGGCTCTTTCCTTGCTCAAAAAATTCGCTTGACAACAGGAACAGCTTGAATACAGGGAGGACATGCAGCCAGTATCCTACGCGGACGGTATTTGTTTAATTAGGGGTAGGTTTTTATTTTATTGTATTTTATTTTAATTTATGTTATATTATATTGTATTTTAATGATAAAACATGAAAAATCAATTTTTTTTTTTTTTTTTAATTTAATTTTACTTTTATTTATTGTTTTATATTTATTGTGAAATTATAATAATTTTAATAATCAATATTGGACTATGTCTGAAACAAATACATTGAATTGAATAATTTAAATACAAAAATTATCACATTAACTCGTTAAATCACGGTTTACACCCGCTAGAACGAAAAAGATCCTAACATGGTAGGTAGGACCTGAGGGTTGGCCAGTTAATTACTTAAAATACACTATATTTATTTCAAGAAAACATTCATAAGATCTGAAGGCGTCGGACTCGCACATAAAGGGTTCCGTACCACCGTAGAATAAACACATCAAAAATATCAAGTTTGAGACTTGATATTTATTTTTAAATGTTATTATATTTTTAGTATTTGTTCTGCACCGGCAACAGAAATACACATTCAGTGAAAATTTCAACTCTCTACCTGTTACGGTTCGTGAGATACAGCCCGCGCTGACAGTCGGACAGCGTAGGCCTAGTAATAGGGTTCCGTTAGCACCCTTTGGAACCCTAAAAAGTAGCCTATGTTCTCCGCCAAGACACAGTCTATCTCCATACCAAAATTCATCAACATTGGTTCAGCGGTTTAGCCGTGAAAAGGTAACAGACAGAGTTACTTTCGTTTATAATATATAATAGATTGAATAGGACGGACAAACATTTTCCTATCCATATCTGTAATGTTATTTTTTACGATAATTTATTGATGTATGATATATTTATTACTTGCCCATCCATACCTACAACAAACGCAATAAAGCGACTCCATTGTTTTGACAAGCAATGTATTCCCACTGTCGGCCCAAGACCATGCTGCAAGTATATAACAGTAAGCGAAATAGGGAGTTTTTACAGAAATGACACGAATAACTATGAAATGACAAGAGATGACACAAAATGACAAGAGATGACACAAAATGACAAGAGATGAAAAGAAATTACACAAGACAAGGAAAAGCAAACGAAAATCACGCTGCAGTGCAGGTCGTAGGTTCGATTCCTGCCCAGGACATGCAGTTGTGTGCATGAACATGTCCGCATGTCCCGAGTCTAGGTGTAATTAAGTGTATATTTCGTTTGTATTTACAAACAAAAAGTAGTATATGTAGTAATATCAGTTATCTGGTTTCCATAGTACAAGCTCTGCTTAGTTTGGGATCAGGTAGTCATGTGTAAAAGAATTTCCAAGGATATTTATTTATTTATCATAGGCGTCGGCGGACTGTAAATACTGTACTGTACCTGTAATGTGGCACGACCGTAATATTTTTTCGTAATATTTTTTAAAAAATCCTTCACAGGTCCGACGTCGAACAAGTCCGAGCGGACACTGACAATACAAAGTTAGAGAGAGACATGGTTAGTTCAAGTACTTAAAATGTGAGATGGCGATATTGTGCGCGCGCTCGGAAATAAACAACGTAAGCGCCAAACCACATTTTCTTAAATTAAAAAAAAACTACTTCATGAATTAAAATATGGTTGAAGGGTAGTTTAGATATCATTATTTGCTATGTTTTAGAAATAATTTCGTGATCTAAATCGTAAAAACATCGTGGTAGCAAGGAAAATTGTAAATAATTAGAGCTCATTTCATAATTTTTTTTTATCGAGAAAATTTCGTCAAATCGTGATTTGGATTTAAAGATACTCAAGATAATATAGTCAAAAATCATACATCTAAATATAAGATTCCTAGTCCACATACTTACTTAAAGAAAAAGTAGAATAGAAAATCAACCAAATTTCGAACCCTCGTCTTAATCTTATTGTCTTCGACGGCCAAATTTTAATTTGTATCCCCAAAATATACGACATGGCATGTAACATCTTCAGAAAATAAAATCTACCTTTGAATAAAATGGAATTACGCGAGTGTTGAAAGTAGTTTACACCCCTTGCTTTCGGCGAGTCATCTAGGGTTACACGACATTTCTCCAAGTGGTAATCCCCGCCGGGCAGCGTCGGAACTCGCCACATTAATAACACAATACGACCGTCCCAGTGTGCACTTTGTGATTTGTTGTTTTGTAAACATTTCGAAATTTATACTTCTTAGAGCTTTTCAAACCAGTATGCGCTGTACTGTTACAAGACCCCCCTCCATCTGTCCCACTCCCCTTCAGGTCGTCAACGTGCGAGCGTTGCCTCTGGTATTGCAAGCATCCATAGGTTACGGTAGTTACCGTAGCCTAATAGATGCTTGGAAGTAAGTAATAGTAAGTAATTGGTTACTTAAGTTTGTTTGCCGTACGAGAATAATACAGGTTGCTTATTTACTAATCTACAACATCAATGCAATACAAAAAGGATTACACCAAAGTGTATTTATCCAATACAGTAACATAGAGCATTAAATAGATTAGACTTACTTTGCGAAAAAGCAACAAGTATCCTAGCAAATTCTCGCTTCCTTCAATAATTAAAAACATTCTTTTCCTGGAACCCCGAGTGGCAGTTCTGTCCACTATCCAGTACATTTATTACGATCGCCTCGACGTGCCAGTCTTCCGAGGCCCCGATTCCAATAAATTGTATTGCAGCTATAAATCCAGCCACCCCGGTACAGGCCTGACGCGTGTACTGCCAGCGGATGGCGTAATGCCGGGTCTAATCAAAGTTCTTCTAAGTCGGATAGTTTTGTTTGTGGGTTAATTAGCAAAACGTGGATAAAAGAGTACTATTTTGTTTTGGGACTAGGCCCGCTACACACTTCCACCACTGTTACTCCTGTAAGCCAGGATTGACAATGGTGTCCAACGATGACGCCAATGTTTGACCCTCGACGAGTCCCGGGGAAAAGCTAAGTTGTCTTGGAACCCGCACCAATTTAATCAAAAGGATAGGAGGAGTTAAAAGAAGATTATCCACTATGATTTTATTTTTATTTTTTTTTCTTAGTCCGGGCGCTTTTTGGCGCGGCCCGCGATCTCCTTCTGACGTGGGGGTCAGAGACTTTTATTTAACTTATAATAAAATAATTTATTCGCAATCTTTTTATTTAAATGAAATGTACACAGATTTTTATTTACAAATATAAATAAACAGATAAAATAAAAGAAGAATAAACTTGTCAAATTAAAACAACTAATGGACGACGATATCTACTATGATTGTCCACCATAAAAGGGTACTAGGCTATACGTATAAGATTATTATATACATGCTTGCATGTGTGCGTGTCTAGCGAGAGATGGATTATTTGTTTACTTGTCTCGCTATCGATCATCATCGTTGCGCAAACAATTAAACTTGATCTTGTTAGTTCACACCTAAAACCACCGCTCGACTATAAACAGGCAACTGGGGGGTTACTCCGAAATACGTCGCTGACGGATCGTCCGAAGTACGAATTCGATTTACGATCAAAACAATGTCAAATCGTAGAGAAAAACGAAAGAAGAAATGTCAAATCACGACAATCCGTCAGCCGAAACGTTAGGTTCGTATTTCGGAGTAGGCCAGCAGATGTGCTTTGTTTTTTTTTGTGGTCTACCAGTCTGGCCTTCGTGTTGTTTTATCAGGTGAATTAAATTAGTTTCGGATCTAGAAACTACGTTAGCTATCCAATTTTAATAAATATACGAAATATTTAGAACGATATTTCAGCTGCAGTAATCCTAAACTAGACAGCTCTGACCAAATTCCTCACCGCAAAATCTGGATGTCAAGCATTTTGCAGGCGAGATACAAATAAATAAACCTAGATAAGCACTGAAACGCTTCGCTGCAACTTGGTCCCAATTGCAAACGTCTCTGAAGTTTTGCGTCAAAATATTGTGGTGTTAACTTTTAACTGCAATTTGTACTTTAAAGTAAAAAAGTTTTTTATTAAATTATGTCTGTCTGGAGGAGTTATAAAACTGTATTGACTAAGCGATAAACGTCACAAAACAAATCGATTCACACGAGGCAAGACTGCTTTGCTTTCTATGAATTATCTTTTTAGAAAGTACATTGTCTTGTGTTATCAACAATCCCAGAAAAATCTCAACCTTTGCAAGAGAATTTCAAATCCCAAGCATACCCGATGGGGTGTAACGTACAAACCGACTTGTCCAGCACAGATGCGTCGGTGGCTGCGACTGACAGATAGCTGCACGGGAATTTAGGTCGCAATGGATGCTGAGCTACCAAATAGGTCGCAAGCTGCTCAAGTGCCTGTGAAGTGGGGCGCTGGCGAGGGCGCAGTGGCGACGCGAGGCTATGCCTCCTCGGATCGCTATGTTAGGTTTAAATTGAAATTTTGTTCGTGACGAAATTGGATTAGATAGGCATTTGCAGTCCTGCTAGGCTATTCTGTAACGTCATACTCACTTCGCACGTGTGAATTTTCTAGTGAAATGTCAAATTTCAGTACAAAATTTGACATATCACTTGCGAATTCACGCGTGCGAAGTGAGTTTGTCGTTACAGAATAGCCTAGCTGATTTGAATTTGTCCCGAGTGCTGCACTGATATAGCATCTTCCGTCTTTCTATAGCTCGAAATATCTATTAAATTTACCTAGCAGATTGCTTGTTAGCTTGGTGAAACCTGTAACGTACTTGTCCTTTGTATAATTTAGCCGGAAATGGATGTTCTAAAACTGTTATCTAAACTGCTTTGATCAACTCTTCAGGTCGTCGGGTCGTTTAAAATATTACCAATACCGATTTTAAACTGTTTTCTGAATATGCATGATTTTTGGTTGTACAAGAATTGTTCTGGCTTCTTTGCCGTATATTTTCCGGTTCGTGCCCCTGATACCTGAAGGATACTTATTTCCCCTCCGGAATAATTATGTTTATGTGGTGATAATCTGCTACTAGCAATCGTTCTATTGGTGTTTCTACCTCCTTTAACCCGTCTAGCATCTAACAATAACTATTATCAACTAGGAAATTAAACAACTCAAACGTCGCATGCGGTAATACAAACATTTACATCTCCATTACACTGCGATATAGCCTGTAACACTACAGTTTGATGTCAGCGCCACGCGTGGTTCTGTTAGGGATACAATTTGTATGTAAAGTGCGTCTCCGCGCCCGCGCTAAGGGCACTAACTCATGTTAGTATCCACGATTGCCTCTCTTGTATGAGCTCCTGGTACTGACGTTGTATTTCCTGTTGAATTTATTATTGAAACTTGAAATAATGTAGAGTTTGATAGACTAGAAAATAATGTAGGGTTTGATAGAGACTAGGAAAGAATGTAGGGTTTGATAGAGACTAGGAAATAATATAGAGTTTGATAGAGACTAAGAAATAATGTAGAGTTTGATAGACTAGGAAATAATGTAGAATTTGATGGAGACTAAGAAATAATGAAATAGTAGCGTATTAACTTTACAATACACGTATTTACTTTAGCAGACTTATAATAATAATAATATCCTGGGATTTTTTTTACACAAGGCTACCTGATCCCAACCTAAGCAGAGCTTGTACTATGGAAACCAGACAACTGATATTACTACATATACTATTTTTATTTGTAAATACATACTTAATGTACTTATACACTCAGACTCGGGACATACAGACATGTTCATGCACACATATGCATGTCCCGGATAAGAATCGAACCTACGATCTGCAGCGTGAAAGGCGCTATCACGCCAACCACGCCAACGGGCCTGTCAAACTTGTTAACTGTGTTTCCTTGTATGTAGGCATTGGTGATAATCCCACCCTTGTTGTAACTGTCGTGACATGAATGGGGCGCGTGAGTGACGTTAAGTAAGGATCTCGGAGTAATTAATAGTATTACACTGGTACAATTAACTATCCACTTAACATTAAGCCTGACAATTTCAAGGAGAATTTGGGAATATTCGCAGAAATGAAACAGCCGCGTGGATGTTTGTGGGGCACTGTTGCTATCGGCTTTGGGAAGAAAGACGGTTGGCATACGGTAGAAAAAGCCAGACCAGTCATATTTGAGTATGGAAAATTAGTCTAACTGTAGGAATCCTATCATGAGCGTCAAGCGCAGTGCGTCTTACACAGCGAAAGTCGCAAGATACAACGAAGCCCTTAAATTTTTTTTTTATTTATTTCTAAAACACAGACTGCCCTATCGATTCATTATGCCTCTACTAAAAATTTTGCACATACCTTTTATTTATATTTTTATGTGACTACAATGGCAAAAAAACGTTCGGTCCGCCTGATTTTAAGGAGGTATCGAAGCCTATAGATGCTTGTAAAACAAAAGGCATCGCGCCCGCGTTGCCGACCTGAAGGGGAGTGGGACAGAGTGACGCGAAGGAGGGGATTCCCGCTCTCGCAATCATAAGAGATGATCATCTCTCATTCTTTGAGGGGGTGGTATACCCCGGTCGAGCTAGCCCGTATATGAGCTGCAATCAATTGGCTATGGCTTGGCTCTACCACCTATAGATACTTTATGTGGCATTATCTGGCTTTGCGTCGTTGTGTTCAAAGTTCTTCATTAAATAAATACTATGTCATTTGGACTTGTCCAGCATCAAAGGCATCACAGACAACGATTGCTAAAATTACATACAAATAGCAAACCGATTGCCTCAAACAGCTCGTACGTTCATCGGCGCATTTGTATTCCGTCAGTAACGTTATTACTGCACGCCATCAAACAGCCGTCACTCGCAACCCGGTGATTATAACAAGACGACATTGTTTGCAGCGCTGGTTCACTAACGAGACCCGGTGATTGAAACCTGGAATATTCTCCTCAAGATCTAGCTCTTTCTAATAGAATAGATCCTAGTTCTAGTGCCCTTGTCGGTGTATCTGATGAAAGATTTTTCTAGCTCTTTTAAGATTTTTTCAACTTCACATCAAGGTGTCGAACCTTTCTTTGATCTAGTTTATATGGTTATTTATTTCCTTCGTCACTCACGCTTTGTAGTGCCATGCCAAAGCTTAGGTTACAATATTTTCCAGTTAGCTTTTAGCTATTTTGAAATCATGAAATTGTAATATGTACTTGTCACTACTAGTGCCTAAGTGAAATTACCCCTTACCAGGTCTAATTCCTTTACTTGCATTTGCACCTTTTCATGAAATTACAAAAATTGCACAAATAAATCGCTTTTAGGTAACTCCAGTCGGGTGCTCGTTTTAAAGCAATCGTGTCATAGTGGTGTAGCAGCCTGCGAGTGTATAATTAATGGAAGTGAATTTGCATATTATCACACGCGAAATTAAACTAATATTCGGGCTATTGGATACTTGTGACCCACTGTTGCGAGGGGGATTTTATCTAATAATAGTATTTTTATTAAATACTTTTTATCCTTTCAATCTTTTTATTAATATTCAAATTAAATCATGCTGTTGTTGCGTCCGACCATGGATGTATTAGCTACCCTGGATGCGCTTCGCATGATCTTCCCCTCTAGCTTTTTTCTATAGGTACAGGACCCACAATCTCTGACACGTATATAAAAACTGTTTTCGAAATCGATTTGATCAGAGTAAGTATCGTTTTCGCGGTGTAAGGTGCTCCGTGAAAAATGCCGAATTGTCCCATTAAACGTGTGCAAAGAAATTACAAAAAATAGTAATATACAAAAAGATGGGGTAACATTTCATATGTAAGTATTTTTGATGTAATTAATGCAATTTTTCTATTAAATTCATTAAAATATTAAATGTCATAAGAATCGAAAACATTATCGATACAATTAATCGAGTACGAATTAATCGAATAGTCTACTGTGACCATAGACGAATCTTTTCTACCCTGGCAACTGTATTTTTTATTTGTCAAATAATTGTCAAGTATTTGAACTTTGTAAACAAACGGATAAATACTGAATTACGCGGTGATAAACCAGTCGCAGAACGTTAAAAACGATTTACAATGAATAAATCATTAGTAATTCAACAAGAGAGGTGATTCACAAAGTTTACAGGCGGTGTCTCGCGGAATTTGAGGTGCAAAATTTTTTGTCAGAACTCGACCATGTTTACCAAAGAACCGCTGATATTATAGGTATATAAGCAGTTTATTTTACAGTTTTTAAGTTAAATAATGTGTTTATTGTATACAAAGGCAGGCTCAAAGCTTCAGTTTACAGGTTTTTCAGTAAATATACATTGATCGCTTAGAGGTACATTCGATTGAATACACTTGATACTTGCGCATTATTTTTATGTGTTGCTTTCATCTCGACCAATACATAAACTAAGGTTGCTTTATTTTTCTATGTTTGCTTGTCAGTTAACATCGTTACTTAATTACTAAATAAACAAATAATCTTAAAGCATTAAAGAAATTATCTTTTATTGAATTATTTTATTTTTCAGGTAAGAATAGTCGAAAATTGCTCTTTACGATGACATTAATCGATTAATAATAAATCTTCAAGATGACAGCAATGCTGTGGAGACTGATGATGATGAGTTGATGTGGCAGCGGCAGGCCTACGCCAATATATGGATTTATCAGGAGTGGAATATTTAGACCAAGATTAAAATAAAAAAATAATTAAAAAACGCAGTAGCTATGATATGTTTGTTTTATTTTCCTAAAATACAAAAAAAAATAACTAACTCATGTTGAAACAAAAACACCCACTATCGAAACAATTCAGATAAATACGATCTCGATAAATTCTTGATCTTGATAAACGGAATCGAACCTGACACTGCTCCGGGTCCATATGACCCAGAAGCAGGCAGCGTCTGCTACAGAGGCGATGAATCACATATGGCATAAATATATGTATAACAAATATTATCTTATTGACCAACATCAAAGAAAACTTAAAAGTGCTTGCGCTTGCATTATGAATAATAAATAATATGGAAAATAATAAATCAAGTATCAAAATTATTCAGTCGTATTAGTCAATGTTGCAAGAATTAATCTCGACATATATACTTTTTGATTTGAACAGTGTTGTAGTAGTGTTTATTTATGATTGCAGACCGGTATCGATAAAAATATAATATATATAGTGTATAATAAACCTTGGGAGAGGCCTATGTCCAACAGTGGACGTCTTTTGGCTGAAATGATGATGATGATGACATTAGTATAATAATACCTATTACGTTTATACGTACCTACCTAACAAAAGATATCAGCCAGGCCAGTGGCAGCAGATGGCGCTGGTCGAGTGGGAGTGGGGGGGGATGAAACAGCTTATTTGGGAACATTAGGTACTTATTTTTTAGATAATCTCATTTTCAAGGAACTGAATTGGGATGTACCCGGAATCATCTTGTTTCCGTTGAATATTTACGCCTCGTGAGTTACTCATTATTTCTTGTTCAGCTGTTTCAGTAGAGATAATTCAGTAGATTATAATGACAGCTATAAATGTAATAATGAGTATATGAAACTATCGATATAGCTAATTAGAAATATCGATAGTGGTATTCACCCTATTACACCGATGGTCCTACGGTAGTAAAATTTTGTATGTTGACGTATTAGATCTTTTAGTGTGCGTAAAATATACTAGTGTTGCACATTTCTTTACGTGTGCGTTTATAATGACACAAAATGTTTTGAGTAAGTGTGCGTCAATTTTAATGTAGTGGTTACCTCCCCTCCCCCAAGAATTGACAGAACATTTTGTTCGTTGAATTATGCGCGTACCGAGTCCCTAGTTAGATGGTCTAAGCGTCCGACGCTCCGTCAGGGCGGCGAGTCGCATAGCCAATGAACTGCCACTGTAGCGTTTTGCTATTCTGACCGAGCCTCTGATTGATAGGTTGATTATGACCGACCAATCAGAGGGTTATACGCTTATAATTTTATTACGTACAGTCGCGTTCATAAGCCCAGTAACAATCTCAATAACTACTGCGCAGTATGTTCCCGGCAATACAATCTTTAATGTGTTACACTCACGAAGGCTGACTGTACATATGCCTGTCATCGCGGTCAGATCATCTGTTTTTTTAATGGGACTAGGTCCGCCACACTTCCACCACTGTTACTCCTGTAAGCCAGGATTGACAATGGTCTCCAACAATGACGTCAAGGTTTAACCCTCGACGAGTCCCGGGGAAAAGCTAAGTTGTCTTGTAACCTGTACGAATTTACGCACATTAAAATATTATTTAATTAGGCTAAAATAATTATATTTATTAGTTATGTAATTATCAGTATAAAAAAAAAATATACAAAGAAAAAATAACCTAACTATCTAATTATAAAAATTACCCAACAATCTCCCTCCGATGTCGGGCGGCAGGGTGCCCAGAACGCTGGCAGCATTGCCGCGTTGGATTGCAATGCTGATATGTTGGCCTAAATAGTTGCCAGCGCTCTGGTCGCCCAAAGTCTCCACTAGACGTTTGGAGATCTCTTTATAGATCCGGTGGGATCAAAATAACGGATAGGAGGAGTTTGAAGCAGATTATCCACTTCCCTCCGTCGCAAAGCCTTGTTTTATTATAGTAAACGATTGATACCGAAGTGTTTCTTCAAAACTTACAAAGGATAATGCAGAGAGAGCAAAATGTCCGAGTTCGAAGGTTTGGAGCTGTCGACGTGCGTCAGCGATTGCCTTCGTTTAGTAATGTCAGCCACTGATATCGATTCATCGAGAAATGATGTGCCTGCCAGACATCAAGTTGCGTTATATATTATGTACTCTATTATCAGACATTGTAACTGTATTATACATATATAACTAGCTGGTGCCCGCGACTTCGTCTGCGTAGAATTTGTACACCTTTTCAAGGTCCTATCAATAAAACTATATCCAAAAAAAAAAAAAACATCGAAACTGGTTTAGCGGTTTAGTTGTGGAAACGTAACAGACAGACAGAAAGAGTTACTTTCACATTTACAATATTAAGTAGGTATAGATGGTTACTGAAATCTTTCAGCATGGAATATATCTCTGTCTCTTTACTGAAACACGTGGAGACATTTAAATAAGTATATTTGCGAACATTTATGTTTCTTTACAATCCAACCGTTTCCGACATTTTGCCCAGAAACGTCAAGTTTCAGAACTATTTCATGGACCAGAAAATCATTAAAGGAAAGTCCCGTTCGATATGTATTTATTTCCACTTCATTGCAGGCTCTGCTCCACTACAGTTCAAATTCTTCATGTGTTATTTCAGGCCAGCTTTGAGCTCCGCCACTGTCGTCAGCTATGTAAAAGAGTAGTTTTTAAACATCCGTAGCGATACATAGATCTATGCAGAGATTCCAATGCACTGCGTTTTGGATTTAAAACTGTGTTTAATCTCTTGGATTTACTCATTTTCGGCGCAACTACAGAATATAAAATTAAATTATCTCATACAAACATCAGATTTAGTAGGTAACAGAGTTGGGCAAATAAAATTGCAATTAATTAATTACAAATTGCACGTGGTGTCACAATTAACAATTAATTTTGATTTGTTTGGCAATCGCGAACAAATCATAATTAATTGTTAATTGTGACATCACCTGCAATTAGCAGTTAATTAATCGCAATTAAATTTTGCCCAACTCTGGTAGGTAAGTAGTGGATTTCGCCACGCTAAAACGCCGCATCGAACCCCAAACCAAACCTTCAAATTTATAGAAAGTTATGATGGACTTACAGTGGCATTACAGTCACATTTTGTTCCCAGAAATGCTTTGTAAAACCATTGTAAACTTCGTAAAAATCTCTATGGTGGTATGACTGTTTCAATGAGTTGATTCGGACTACGTCTCGAACTAAGTGTAAAAACCAAATGCTTTTTAAAAGTGCCACAGTCCCATCCAAACTCCCGTCGCCTCCAAAACATCGTTGTGTTCGGAATTCAGATATTTTCCGCAGTTTATATCATCAGGCGTTCCCCCCAATATATTTTCATTAAGCGGAGTCGAGTGGCGGAGGGTGGCCGCCGTTAATTTATCTCGACGTCCTATACGGAATATAATAAGGAACGACTTGAAATGCCCGCGTAAATATTTCCGGTCATGTGACTATGAAGTTGCCTTCTCAAATTTGTTTATTATCTCGAAGAAAAAGTGGTAAGTAAGTTTTCATTGTCTGTCTGTGGCATCGAAATTCTCGAACGTGTTTTTCAAAATGGTTGCCAAATATACTTTTGATTGGATAGCTCTTAGAAAGTGGTTTTTCACAAATAGGTGCGAGAGGTTAGTAATCCATTTGAAATAATGGAACTGGGTTCTCGTATTTTCTCTTTTTTTATTTACTCCATCAAACGAAATCATGAGCATTGAATTAGAAAAATAAACGAACACAAAGCACTAACAAATTACAATCCAAATCGCAAGCGAAAACAATATTGCCAAATCACACGTAAGCGTATTCCCGCCATTTTGTTTCGTGACGTTGCAGAAATTCGACACGCTCGATGCTTTTTTAGATCGAGATCGCCCATAGAGAATTCGATTCATAAATAAATATGGCGTCCGTCTGCCGCCATCTTAGCTAGGCCACTGAATGTTGCTTGAACGGAATACTAAGTTCCATGCTTCGACGGAAATTTAATATAAAATACAAATATATCAGTGTCAAAAGGGTTCGGATAATGTGGGTGACGATATAGGTACTTAATTATATTCTGTAAGAGCCTGTTTCAGAATCGTCAATTCGCCGTTTATACGCCAAATAAATATGTCGTTTGACAGATATTCTATGGAAAAAGCGTCAAAACTCCATATTTATTTGGTGGATTAAAGTTATCAGACGATTTGAAATTTGAATATTAGTTGCGTATCACGGCCCTAAGTATATTAGTTGCGTACCTACCACCTACCTATTTGTTTATTTTATCTTTGATTGTGACAATCACAGATTAGAGAAGTTGACAGATGTAGTATTGGCAACAAACGAAGTGAAGCCAGGTAGCATTATATGTGTGCGTGACAACTAGGAGCGGCACTAGGGAAACATACATCTGTGTGCGTGTAAAGTTGTGTAGTTATAGGGCGAGATTGTATTCGCTTTTTTGTTTTGTATTTGCTTTGGTGGCTTCACTTTCGTGTTCTATGCGCTCCATCTGTAGCTCCTAAATCTGTGGTGACAATAGAGGAGATTATGATGGTACACAACCAAACTTTACTAAACTTACTGTATAGCAATCCTGCTCATGATCGCAACGTGTGAGCAAGACATCAATACTGTTAGATGTGTCAAATTTAGTTCAGTCGAAACTTGTAGCCAAAATAAAACGTGGTTTTTACAGCTCTAGTTAGGTGAAACTCACCGCGTATTACGTTGACGTATCGATTTTTACGTCAACCGATTCATAAAACCCGATTCTATATCGCAATCGAGTTCGTTTTATTCGAGTGTGGTGGAGCTTAAATGATTATGATTGATAGGTGCGGTTTATATGAGTTTGCCGTCTGGTTACCCCGTCACAGTACAGTGAACAATTGAAATAATAAATAGAAAATCACACACTGCTGTAAACTAACCAGTATGATTACTGGAAATACCTCTGTGCTGTGGTATTTTATAGGAATAATTTCAAAAGCACTGCAGCAGTGGATCTCTTGAGAAAACTAAGTTAACTTTGAAAACTCATTTTCTTAAGTTATTTTCCATCTAAGTTTGTTACAAGTTCTTTCATAAAACGTGCTTTAATAACGTTGAATGTCTGAACGAAATAACGTGAAGTAACTCTTTAGGTAGTTCTTCAAAATAGAGCCTAACCCAATATACTACCTGAGCCAAAAAAGGATAATGCTATGATATACTGTATAGTACGTTTTTTTATACTTGTCCAATTTGGTAAGCAAAGATGGCGTCCAGCGGGGCGATTGCATAACTTTTTGTCAATGTTTAAATTGGTTTCGTATATAATTGACAAAGGAAGAACGAAACCAATTGAAACATTGACAAAAAAGTTACGCAACGCCCCGCTGGACGCCATCTTTGCTTACCAAATAGGACAAGGATAAAAAACGTACTATAGCTGTCCGTACTTTACTCCGCGTAGCGCGTAGTGTAAAGCATAACCTAGATAACATAGCAATTCGTCCAATAACGTTTAAATATAGAACACCAATTAAAGCTATCAAGCCATACGGCCTATCGCGGTCATAGATAACAAAACGATGTTATTAATACCCGTCACAAATCCATCTGTTCGGAAACCCGCCGAGGGAGAAATTAAACGATTCCCCTGTAAGCTATCACACGGATAATTCCATTAGTTGCCGTCTCAGCTGCTCAAACAACGTCAACAGATTTCAATTGCAACGTTACTTGAGATTGAAATTCGATTAGATTGGAGTTCCGTTGTTTGGAGTTGCAAATTTCGGAGTGTAATCAATCCTCTGATTGGAAGATTTTAAATTGTATTTGAATTTGGTATTGTCGTTCTTAATTTTCATGTAGTCGTGTCATGTCATTCCTTCTTTCTTATAGACTAAACATATTTGAATTTAGAATTGTCGTTCTTAATTTAAAAGTATTCGTTTCATATAATTCCTTCTACCTTCTGGCACAAAATACCTAAAGCTTCGATTTTAAGTTGGCTTTTGTTTTTACCCACTGTTTTATTTATATGACTATTGTTGAAGTTGCCTCTACGTGTGAAATAAAAGATACGTTGCTTACAATATTTTGAATTCATATAGTATCTTTAATGTAGGTTACTGTTTTAAGCAAAATACACGTTTCATGTGAAACACATGGAGTAGTTTGCATAATATTGGCTATCGCCATTATCATTATCTTATCTAGAATGGCGGCAGTACTGCGCTCTCAAAAGCTTTCACGGTATAACGCTATCCACTTAAATGTTATCTGGTATTGCTTTCCCGAAAATTAGCCAAATGCAAAGCAAAACTTGCCTCTATTTACATAGGTACGACTTAAATTATGACTTTAAAAAAACTAGAAGTTGCGCTGTTACAGACCGGGACGGACGGAAGGACGGATAGATGGATGGATGGATGGACGGACGGACGTCCGTAGGTACTGGATTACAGAATCCTAAAAACTAAAACCCGACTACAGAAAAAACGCACTCTAAAAAGTATGAAACAAGAAAATATTCTCATCTAGAGGATAGCCGTGGTCCGTGTAGGTCTTTTAGGGCCAAATGGCACATGAACACGGACCACGGCTATCCTCTAGATGAGAATATTTTCTTGTTTCATACTTTTTAGAGCGCGTTTCTTCTGTAGTCGGGTTTTAAACTTACTTTTTATTTAATTATTTTGGAGTTATAGGTAACAATATAAATGTGCTCATCGAGCTCTTTCATTTGATACCCCACACGGTTTCATTAAAAAATGTTTTTTTTTTAGTTCATGACATTATGTCCTCTAGAGGGCGCCATATGCAGTTTTATGTGACGTCACATAGCCTATAACCAGCGCGCCATTAAGCCGCTTCTGACGATACCTCATTTGTCAAATTCCGACAAGTAGTTTGGAAGTTCGGTGGGAACAGATGCACATACATACATACATACATACATACATACATACCGGTCAAAATCATAACGCCTCCGTAGTCGGGTAAAAAGAAACTTCTCACTTATTTTCAACGAATTACTTCCGCCCGAAGCCTTCCTTCAAATGAAATATACGTCTTTCATAGAATTATTTTCCGCACGATTTGCGCGAGAGCGCTCGAGTCGGTTCCCGCGGGAAATCACCACGTGACACCACCTGTGCGATCGTTTACTGACGGAATACTGATGACGTCACTTCGATCAAATGGAGCTTTGTTTGAGAATGTAGAAATAGTTATGACTGAAATAGGGCCTCCGCAGACTAGCTACTTTTAGCATCGGCGATTAGCGATTTTGATGCTCCGTCTCGCTCGTACGCGCTCGCGGAAACGCGACGCAGCATCGATACGTCACAAAATCGCCGGTCGCCGATGCTAAAAGTCGCTAGTCTACGGAGGCCCTTACAGAGAACGCAGAACGATCGGTAGTTTACTCTTAAAGAACACTAAAATATTGATAGACTTAAATACAATGGACAAAACAAAGAAACCAGTCATGCTGGTTCATGCAGGCTGTACCAAAAGGCATTTGGCTCAACATGTGCTGGAGAACAAGGTCTCCAGCGCTGATTGGTAAAATGAAGAAACTCTGTTATCCTGCTAGTTAGGGCCACCGCAGACATGCTGCTTTTTGCATCGGCGATCGGCGATTTTGCGACTGCATCGCTGCATTTAGCTTCTAAATAGCGACTAAATCGTCGATCGCTGATGCTAAAAGTAGCGTGTTTGCGGTGGCCCTTAGATATTCTATGGAAAAACTGTCAAAACGCCATAATTATCTGGTGGATAAAAGATATCTGACGATTCTGAAACAGACCCTTAAGCTATGGTTACCTCCGATAGCGGTGCCGTCATATAGACGCCGTAATATAGCGGTGATTGACGTCACTAGAACGTTGGCTATGTAAACTAAATTGAGCGGTTTCCTAGAGAGCGGTGTTTGACACCGTTGTTTACATAGCCAACGTTCTAGTGACGTCATTCATCGCTATATTACGGCCGCTATATGACGGCACCTCTATCGGAGGAAACCAGAGCTGTACCCATACAATATTATACTATAAGTATGACTCAGTACAGAATCAGAAAATGTATATCCAATTCAACGTAGTACAAGTACACTGTTTGACCTTTCATTTCCACTATTTCCACCCAAGTTTGTATTTTAAATGTAACTCAACAACATCACCCCAAGTCGTCTAGACTAGACAATACCGCAGGTGTAGCAAACGCGAACATTTCGCAGGGAAGCCCCACTCCACGGCGGAATGTAATTTCGGTGGCTCATTTAAAATGTCAAAGGAGCATTCTCCTTTTCCCTCGGTGTCAGCGTCACAATAACTTAGCGTAGAGGCAATATAATAAGAACTGTGCATTTTGTTCCCAAACGAACAGCAACGACGCTTCCTTATTGTGGACGTCATGATAGGCTACCGAAAGTATATGTACTAACTTCTGCCTACATTTCGTCCGAATTGACGTTAGAATGTCCTGTAGTTAGTTTTTTGATAATCCCACAGGAACCTAAACTTTTTCCGGGATAAAAAGTAGCCTATGTCCATATTCAATGTCCTGTCCATCTATTTACGAAATTTCTTTAAATTTTGTTTAGTGGTTTAGTTGTGAAAACATATCAGACAGACAAACAGAGTTACTTTTGCATTTATAATAACCGAATTCTACTCATAAGATATTTTATAAATACGAAGAGAATTCTAGTATTGAAAGCACACCCTTATTTTCTCATCCCGACTACGAAACGTGAGGAGAGTACCCCAGACGAAATAAAAGGTTTTTATTGCAATTTAAACTGCATAGTTATCATCGACTTCATATCCAGTAGACACCTATAGGGCGAATGTTTTCAGATACCACATTAGGAAGACAGGTGTAATATAAATCCACGCTTACGAATATGGCCAGTAACATTCGATCGGTCTGTATGCGTGTGTGTCAGGATTTGACGTGACCTCGTCCGAACCAATGAGCATTCAGTACCCCGCGCCCGCGCACCTCAGTTAGTTGAATGAAAAGTTTGCATTGCTAATTAATTGGTATTAGGCGTCTATTGGCTATGTCGTCGATGTAGTTATATAGCGACAGCTTGGAAGGAATAGTTTCAGTCCGGTGGGAAATAAAAGCTCGTAAGTGCAGTGTACTTTATTAAATAATTATATATCTAGTATGTTCAGCTAAGACTCTATTAAAGGTAAGCTCTACCAGGTAGAGCCAGAGATATGCAAGACACAAAGTGTTGTGTATTTATTTACATTGGAATTGGTTATGCATGAGAGACTACGTGGCTTTTATAAGTTCCCTTTGAAGTCAAAATAAACTATTTTTACCCGACTACGGCGGAGGGTTATGATTTTAACCGGTATGTATGTATGTGCATCTGTTCCCGCCTAACTTCCAAACTACTTGTCGTAATTTGACAAATGAGGTATCGTTAGAAGCGGCTTAATGGCGCGCTGGTTATACGCTATGTGACGTCACATAAAATTGCATATGGCGCCCTCTAGAGGACATAATGTCATGAACTAAAAAAAAAATATTTTTTAATGAAACCGTGTAGGGTGTAGCCGTGGTCCGTTTAGGCCCATTAGGTCAAAGTGGCATATGACGACGGAACACGGCTATCCTCTAGATGAGAATATTTTCTTGTTTCATACTTTTTAGAGCGCGATTTTTCAGTAGTAGGTTTTAGTTTTTATTATTATTTTCGCCAAAGAGTAGTAGAGTTTCAGAACCAGCAAAGTTGGCATAAACTAGACTAATAAATACTATGTACCTATTAAATTGGAATTTACTTTGCTTCGGAACACGATGCGGTGGCTCTAATCAGTAGAAACCTGTTCCATACACTCTAAATTACATTCGATGTTGCAAATGTTTGTACGCTCCTTCAAAGCAATATTTTTCAAAGCACATGCATTTAATAATGTTAAATGTTAGTTACCTCCAGACGTTTCCCCCCACCGTCTGGTTCCTTGACCCTCCAACGAGGTTGGTTACATTTCAAACCGTATTCCCTACGTGGGTGTTGGTAAGCCCTTCTTAATACTCAGCTTGCTTTCTATATAAGCATTGACAGCTTTTTTGCGGGAAAATTAGGTACAATGAACAGTAAATACGATTTATGTCCTTTAAGGTACAAACTTTCGATGGCAAAGATGGCAACATAGATGTAGTACGCAAAAAATATTGAATACGTTTTCGACAGATTTGTACAGTGTTCGGCAGTCCGGCAATAGGCGTGTCTACAACATGCACATGCCGCGCGAGGCTGCTCACCCACTTGCCTCGCGAAGCACGACGTTTGCCTCAGTCGCATGCCGTGCGAGGCAAATGGCGAGGCAACTAACACTCTAGACAGAAAAGGGTATACCCGAGCAATCAGTTTGACACGTTTGACATCGTTCTGTCTCATGACAGGCGAGGCAAATGACAGCGCTCAGGTGAGCCAAACGCGCATTGGCCTCGCGCGAGGCAAGTCAAACTTCGTGAGGCAATTTTCCTCGCGCGGCCTGTGAGACATCTGGACGTGGCTATTAGAATACTGACGGTTAAAATCTATTTTAAAAATATGCGTTTTTTGGAGTTTCATTCACGCTATTATGATTACGTTTCTGATGACTGCATCAAGGGATCAATAATTATGTTAAAAATAAATGTCGAAAGAAATCCGTCGATAGAATCTTAACCACGCACTGCACTTTTTTTTGTTTTTTTTTTTTTATAGGACTGCGGTGGCAAAAAAGCGTACGGCCCGCCTGATGTTAAGCAGTTACCGTAGCCTATAGATGCTTACAATACCAAAGGTATTGCTCGCACATTGCCGACCTGAAGGGGAGTGGGATGGAGGGAGGGGGAGGGGGGGTGGGCTTACGGCTCTCTCACTCATCGTACGAAACGCAGCTGTAATAGCTGCTTTACGACGATCTTCTGTGAGAGGGTGGTACTACCCCGGTCGAGCAATCCCGTTTATGAGCTGCAGTCAATTGGCTACAGCTTGGCTCTACCACCTTCCACCACTATTCTGCATCGCACCACAGGGTATTATTTGCAGTTTTTATCTTGTTTTTACTCTAACCCTCGCCGAGCCCTACTTTGTAGATAAACGTTAGCATAGTAAACTTTACGAGGGATATAACAATTCATCTCAACACAGACAATTTCATAATGCCTAAACGTATGTGGCGTCGCGTATAAAAGTAAATCTCCGAAGTTAATCGCTCAGGTCGTCGAACACTTAATGAAGTGGGGTTCCCCGAAGAGGGAAAATGTACCCCGGTCGTCACCACCCGCGGTCGCAGCGGACGGGTTGACACGTGAACCGTATTCCGTTGATGGAGAAGCTATTTCGCTGTGCTGCTAGCGATGGCGTGGGCGCAGTGAAAGTATGTCACGTGCAAGGGTTGTAAGGCCGTGGTATTTCGATATTGATTGTGTATCGCGTTTTCCTGTATTGGGCCATAGGAGTTTTATATCGTAGTATAAGGGCCTCCGCAGACTAGCTACTTTTAGCATCGGCGACCGGCGATTTTGTGACGTATCGATGCTGCGTCGCGTTTCTTCGAGCGCGAACGAGCGAGACACAGCATCAAAATCGCCGATCGCCGATGCTAAAAGTAGCTAGTCTGCGGAGGCCCTAAGGGTTACATTTTGTGGTAACAGTGTCTGATTACCCACTTGATGGTAAAGCCAAGCTTATATACGGGCTCGCTTGACCAGGGTAGTACCACTCTCACAAAAGGTCGGCGTAAAGTAGCAATTACAGCTGCATTTCGAACGATGAGTGAACCCCCTCCCTCTGTTCCACTCCCCTTCGGGTTGGCAATATTGTAAGCATCTATAGGCTACGGTAGCTGCTTAACAGCAGGCGAGCTGTACGCTTGTTTGCCACCTTGGTCATATAAAACTTGAACGATTTATTCTGGTTGAGTTAGTGGGAAATTATTTCCATCAGTCTTTCAAATACTTAATACTTTACGTAAATCAGTTAAGTATTAGTACATGACTGCTGCGGTCTCTAATGAGTGTGTTGTTGACCACGTTGTTGATGGGCGAAAGCGCGGCGTAGCGCATCTCCAGGCCTCCACAGCGCGGTCAGCATTGCAACCCTTGATGGACATGCTAAAATAAAGGCCGAGACCAAAGGTCGAGGCCTTTATAGCGCGGCCAGCAAGGGTAGCTATGATGACCAAGCTTGGAGGCCGTGAGCGTAGCGAAGCTTAGCTTGAGGCCAGTATAGCGTGGTCAGCAGTACACTCATTAGAGACCAAGGCTTGTATAGTGCTTTACTCAAAAATGCGACTATTAGTTTAAACAAAACTAGCTAAATGGGTATAAAAATCAATACAATTATATTTATATTTTTACGAACTATATCTATAGTTGTGTATTTTCTCTGTTTACGTTTCCATGGCAACGGCCCGACCTACTCGTTTTAACCGTCAATCAGATTTTTAATAACGAACCATAAACATACCTGTTTGTTACGTTTCCATGGCAACGGTCAAATAACAGCAATATAATGACGATAATACGGGGTAATAATACATTGTATGTCATGTAGCACTTGCAGTACGACAAATCCGATTTTGCTCGAAGAAGGTTTGTGAAATAATGACAACATTATAAACTTTTTTGAGTAAATTTCTTTACCTTGTTGGTTAGTTTTCCGCTCATAATATTACACACCACCTTTCAGCCTACACGTAATGCGACTATTGTCTGAAGGCACAATGGGTGTCTGCCTTCAGACAATAGTCGCATCTCAAACCTACCCGACATTGTAAAAACCCATTTAATTATGTGAACGAATGCATCATTCGGTGTCGAGCCACGAGTCGCGATGTAATTAAAACTCGTAGAGGGTAGAGACGCGGGAAGCGGCAACATGGTGTAATGGCGCCTAATTGAACGGAGGGGAACTGTTACTGGAGTATGTATTCTGGTTATCGCAGTTCAGGCCGTAGTCTGAACTGCCTCCGTGGAATATCTCTGCTTATATATCCTGTTTCTGTTACATCACTCATAGCACCTCTATTACTTGCGGTCTTGTGCTTTCCGCAATAGGGCCGCCACATACATACGGAATTCAAAATCGGAATTGCTTTTCGAAATATCGAATCGGGATTCCGTAAGCTTATCACACACATACGTTATTTTTCCGTTCGGAATGACAAGGCTCAGTTGAGAGGCGCTAGTCATTGAGTGCGCCCATTTTTTTTGTACGTTATGGCGTCGCTTTTCGGAACGGTTTTTTACGGATACGGGATTCCGGACGCACAGGCTACCATTCGGAATTTAGAAACGGAAAAATTCCGTACGTGTGTGATACGTCCATACATTTAGTTGGATTTACTGTGTTCGGAATTCCGTATGTATGTGGCGGGCTTTAAGGACTGCCACTCACCAGATCAACAGGTCGTCTCTCTGGTGACCTGTCCACGCTTTTGCATCTAGTTAAGATATTCGAGTACTTCCTACCCCCATTAATTTATCATCGTACAGAATATACAGCATAATGTAGCTGGCCCACTTCTACGTTCTCCGAGCAAGACCATTCGCAAGAATTATAACGACTACTTACCTGAGTCGTAAAAACACTACCTAAACAGTTTTTTGTATACATTTGACTGAGTAGACAATCCATTACAGACCCGTTGGAGTAATCACCTCTGAAGAAGACTCGCACTCTTCCAGCTCATGGTGCCAAACGCCTTTCGGCACAGTGGCACTGAGGAAAATTACTCTAGCCTACTTTCATTGTATTTTGTCTTAGGGCTCTATCTCACCGGGACGCCAAGCGCGTCGCCAGCCACCGTCACCAACGAATTCGTATTGAATTTGACAGGAAATACCAATTGTTTGGATACGTGGCCGGCAACGTCGCTGGCTACCGTAGCTAATAATTCGTATTGAATTATGTCAAAATAGCAGGGACTCTACTTGGCGACGGTCGCCAAACCCGTCACCAGGTGTGATACAGCCCTTATTACGGGACGGGCCCGTTGGCGTGGTTGGCGTGGAGGCGCCTTTCACGCTGCAGGTCGTAGGTTCGATTCCTACCCGGGACATGCATTTGTGTGCATGAACATGTCCCGAGTATGGTGATGTATATGTATATTAAGTATGTATTTAAAAACAAAAAAGTAGTATATGTAGTAATATTAGTTATCTGGTTTCCATAGTACAAGCTCAGCTTAGTTTGGGATCAGATGGCCTTGTGTAAAAAAATGTCCCAGGATATTATTATTATTATCATGCTTCCTTGCTTTCTTCTATTGTGTGTGTTTGTGGAAGTATAGCAATGTACTTACAATTCTTTATCCCTTAGAATATCTCCTCCTGTTAATAATAAATACTCCACTTCTTGTGTTAGACTATAATTTAATGTACTACATTAAATTAATATGTACATACAATGTAGGTAACATTTCCTATACAGATATCACAGTAATCTGATGGATTAATCATTGATTTTATTATATAAATCAATTCACAACATAATAGTTCTTGTCTGTAGCAAACAATATCGTAGTGACATTTTTATATTGAAGAAAAATGTGACAAAGAACACAAATTCTGATTTCAAATTATTAAGAATAATAAACATATACCCTTATTCATAGAAATTTTAGCCAGTTTACAATGGGTTTGAAAAGCATTTTTAGGAACAAATGTGTTCTGCAACTACACTGCAAGTCGATCATAACTTTCTATGAATAAGGGGGTTAGTGTTTATGCAAACAGGTTCTACTAACAGTGTTGTCGTATAAATGTAAAGCAACCTTTTCTGCATGCGCCTCAATAGCTTCAGTAAAGGCTAAAGTACTTAGAATTCAGGTCCCCCATGCACCGGTAAGGAATCGATGGCGTCGGCGCCGGTGCGGGCGTCGACCGCGCGGCCTCGCGGCGGGTCGCCGTAATGGCTGATGCTATCGCCCCGGCACTGGGTTACCATGCATACTTGCACTTAGCTGTACATAATTGGCTGTAGAACTGTACAAGGAGGTCGGATACTAGTCGGCAACATTATTTTTATTGCACAGGAAAGCACACGGACAGACGTTCATTCTTATTAAGGGCCACCGCAGACTAGCTACTTTTAGCATCGGCGACCGGCGATTTTTGACGTATCGATGCTGCGTCGCGTTTCTTCGAGCGCGAACGAGTGAGACGCAGCATCAAAATCGCCGATCGCCGATACTAAAAGTAGCAAGTCTGCGGAGGCCCTAAGTGATTACAGTCGCCCAGGACATCTGCAACTTAAGGGAAGCAGACGCAATGCTGACCTTTTAGAAACCTGTAAACATGCCCTTTGAAGAACCCCAAGTTGTAGTGCAAAAAAAAGACTTCAGGAAGGGTCATCCCACAACATGCACGTGGGCGGAGGGAAGTTTTTTTTTTTTTTTTTTTTTTTTATAGGACTGCGGTGGCAAAAAAGCGTACGGCCCGCCTGATGTTAAGTAGTTACCGCAGCCTATAGATGCTTACAATACCAAAGTTAGGGCATGTTCTGAAAAAAAAAACGAATTTTAGTCGGTTTAAATATGTAGTGGCCAGTTAGTGATAGCCGGCCAGTTACACCTAGTTTTACTGCATAATATTATATAGTATCTACATCTTATAAATTATAATTTCATGTTTCAAAACTTACAGTAACAGTACTGTAACTAACTACCATTACGTTTTTCAACAGTCCACCATATTTGCAGACTATTTATTACACTAGAATTTCTCGGGAACTCACTTCCGAAACAAAGCAGTTAATAGGATCGCGAGCAGCAGTCGACTTGCAGCTATAAGTTATGTTAAGAATGTTAATATTTAGCAGTCGGAACACGCATTAGCATACACTGCAACTAGCCGTCCAATATTTTAGTATTTTTATTATAGGAAATGGGGAAGCAATGTTGGGAGAATCGGTCATTTTCTTATAATAATAATATCCTGGGACATTTTTGTACACACGGTTACCTTATCCCAAACTAAGCAGAGCTTGTACTATGGAAACCAGATAACTGATATTACTACATATACTACTTTTTTATTTGTAAATACATACTTAATATACATATACACCCAGACTCCGGACATACAGACATGTTCATGCACACAAATGCATGTCCCGGGTAGGAATCGAACCTACGACCTGCAGCGTGAAGGGCGCCTCCGCGCCAACCACGCTAACGGGCCCGTCAAAATGTTGTTATGTTTGAGAATGTCCGTCGACAGCAGAACCGTTGTGTTCACGATATTTTCTAACTCTTGTTGGTATTTCAATTCAATTAAAATGTGTTATAGATTGTCAAGGTTGAAAACGGAATCCAAAATATCATTATTTTATCTACGACGTTACTTTATCATTTAAATACCTAAGGGACACCGCAGACATGCTACTTTTTGCATCGGCGATCGGCGATTTAGTCGCTTTTAGCATCGGAGCAGTCGCTGCGTCCGACCGCAGAGAGTCGCCAAAACGCGATGCGCTCGCAAAATCGCCGATCGCCGATGCAATTATAAAAAAATAAAAACCGACTTCAAAAAAACCTGGAGCACTAAAAAGCCTGAAATAATATTTCTATTACCACCACTGCCTACCCCTTCGGGAAAATCAGGCGTGATTATGTGTTATCGAGTATTTGGGGTCGATGCCAATCTATCTTCTTACTTTCATAGTAGGTAGACTCTGAATACCACGATTGGCACCGACTCCAAATACTCGGTAACACATAATCACGCCTGATTTTCCCGAATGGTGGTAATAGAAATATTATTTCAGGCTTTTTAGTGCTCCAGGTTTTTTTGAAGTCGGTTTTTATTTTTTTATAAAAAATAATTTTATTTCATGATTTTTAGTGGCGCTATACAAACTTTATCACCCCAAATTACCCCTTTGGGGGGTGACTTTTCCAAGATTCCAAAACAAAAGTTTCTTAATTTATTATATGAAGTATACATACTAAGTTTCAAGTCAATCGGACACAAATATATTTTTCTACCGTACTTCTACCCCTAGTTTCCCCCTTTGGGGGTAGATTTCCGAAATGTTTTTTTTACGGGACCAAAACGACTTAGTCACCTACCAAATAACAGTTTAAAAAGAAAAATTGGTTCATAAACATTAGAGATAAACGGTAACTCTCCATACAAACTTCAACACCTCGTTTTACCCCTTTGGGGGGTGATTTTTCCAATATCCTGAAACATGAGTTTCATTATTTGTTATGCAAAATATACATATTAAGTTTCAAGTCAATCAGATAAAAAAAAATTTTTTAGACGACCTTCACCCCCCAGAATTACCCCCTTAGGGGTTGATTCTAGGAATTATTTTTTTATGGGACCAACTTGGAGCTACGATCTACCGAACAGCAAAATAATTTTTCAAATCGGTTCATAAATGCCGGAGAAATCGGTGAACATACATAAAAAAAAAAAAAAAAAAAAAACATACATACAGCCGAACATAGAACCTCCTCCTTTTTTGAAGTCGGTTAAAAAGTAGCATGACTGCGGTGGTCCTAAATGGTGGTCTTCATGTCTTTTCCTAGAAAATATCGCTTTTATTATGTTCAAATAATCGGAACGGAATAACTTTTAACTGCGATTTTCACTGCGCTTATTGGTATCTGAAGAATTGCAAAGTACCCTCAGGAAGAAACCATTGTAATGTAACGTCACGACTTTTATCCCCGTTCGGGGGTAGTCAGAGGCTTGAGTGGCCATACACCACCACATTGTGGAGGTATTAACCAACTCAAAGCCCACGTTTCACTAGATAGTCAGAACCCAACGTGACAGGTGGTGAACCTTGTCGCCGTGTATACAGGAACTGACTATTACCTAATCCCGAGGGATAGGTAGGTTTCCTCACGATTAGAAACGATTCTACGTAACAAGGTCGAATATACACAACTACACAAAAAAACGTGCCAAATACTACACGTAATATGTTCCCAATTTGTAACTGACCCGACACTACCTATTGGATGTGAAATTGAGCTGAGTAAACCGAATCCATTATAATAGGATATTGTTTTCTCTTATAAATTGGAAGTGGAAGCTATCGGAAATTTGTTCGGGACCGTCGATTCAGTTTTAAATTAAGTATTCCTTCAAACGCCAATCTTTAGGCAAACTCGGCAGGGACCGATGTAAAAACCCAATGAAATATTACGAGCCATAAAGTCTTGGTACTTATAAACGATTATGCGACGTTTGAGAATTTTTCTCTTCTTTGAAATACTATTTTTGTTACTTTGTAGCCTAAGTTTGATCGGTTGGAAGTAATTGAAAAGCTCCTTTCTGTATTGGTTATGAATTAGGATTTACTTTCAATTACATAAACCCATACGACATTCGACGGGCCCGTTAGCGTGGTTGGCTAAGATTCGGCCTTTCACGCTGCAGGTCGTAGGTTCGATTCCTACCCGGGACATGCATTTGTGTGCATGAACATGTCGGTATAATTATGTATATTATTATGTATTTACAAACGAAAGAGTATTATGTGTAGTAATATCAGTTATCAGGTATTCATAGTACGGTAGCTTTGCTTAGTTTGGGATCAGGTAGCCGTGTGTAAAAAAGAATGTCCCAGGATATTATTATTATTATTATACAATCAATTTTATTACTTAGACTTAGAGCGTAAAACCACAAGCGAACCAAACGAATAGTATATACGGGGCTTTGTATACAACATGTTGAGAAAACCCTGTCCGAGCCGAAACCGGTAAATGGTTGGTGACTTTCTGCAACACTTTCGTCCACAGCGGTAACTTGACTGACTTGAATTGAAATTGATAAACGAGCCAGACGTTCAATATAAACAAATTAGAATAAAAAAAAAAAAAAAAAAAAAAAAATTAGGTTCCCCAATCACATGACCAAATAAAATAATTAAAAATAAAAAACATGATATTAAACATATTAATGAACATTTAAAGTGCCAATTTTTTTTGCCTTTTTCCCACAAAATGTAGCTAATTTTAAAAATATGACAACACCGTTACCGGAAGTAATTATGTTAGATCGTGTGGCGTCACCTCAGACCACAAAGTATGTGATGACGTCATTTTATGAAAAAAAAAAATTAAGTAAACGGGGTATTTGTATTACAAAAAAATATGGGAGGCCTTTGCCTAGTAGTGGGACACATACTATGCTAAAAAAAGTTATAAAAAAAATTTTTTTTTTTACAAAAATGGAATCTAATCTCGATACCCAACAATACGTTTTCGGGTCGGACAGGGTTTTTTTAACATATTGTATACAGGATGGTGACCACATAGTGACAATAAATTAAAACACGACCCCTGCTAGTCAATCACAACACAGTAAAATTATAAAATTAGGTTTACATCAAAGTCCAAAATTTCATATTTTCTAAAAATTTAATGCGGAAATAGTCTAAACGAAACACAACACCCTTTATTAACGTCTACCGACCTCATAGACTGACCTGTAAGTACAAGCGTGGCAACATCGCTTCGGTGTCGGTGTTTTTAGCGGTATCTTTGTAGGCGCAAATTTAAAATTTTCTAAATAAAAAAGCAATCCCGTGGCAATACCTTTGAATATAATTTAATAATATTTTATGTGCGAACTACTAATGTGATACCCAGTATGGGGTTTCAATTATTGTCATGATGTCGTCACCACCCTGTATACTGATGCGCCTCGTGAATCTTGATATCGTGATTCAGGACTTCTATGTAGAATCGCTTGATTTACTGGAGCGTTGCACCCAGCGCCATCTGTTGGGAGCGAGATATGAGGTCGCTACAGACTCGCACAATCCGATGCAACATAAATGTTAAAATACCATTTAATAAAGTGCTGCATTCATTAACTGGGTGCACGGCCGGCGCGAGAGAGCGCATTTTTAACACAAAAATGTAACATTTCAAAAGACTGCCACGACCTAGCTGCAGTTCATTATTCTGAAGGAATAGCTGAAAAAATCCGCCAGACAAAGGACATTTGAAAATTAAAAGCGGCGCAATACGACCCAGTAATGCGAAGCAGAAAATGGGAACTACAAAATAAACTGTCTCGGCAAATTGGAGTCTAATTTTGCCGGTATAATAGTTTTTTTTTTAAGTAATGGGTATTACCCACAGAGTAAAGACTAAAGAAAGAGGTGCCCTTATTAGATATATGTATGAAAAAAAACGTGGTCATTGTTTTTTCATTTTCATTGTTCTATCTACCGGTAAATAGTTGAACTACTCGCTTCGTTTTATGTCGATGTTAGTACTAGGCCGACCACTCGGCCGAGTTGCTTAGGGCCAGTCCCCTTAGTAATTGGTCCATGGTATTACCTATTGCTGGTAAAAGAGAAATAATTTTGTAGCTAATTTAAAAGCTCTTTATAACTCCTTTCTATCTCACTTTTGTTAGTTGAGTTCTGGGTACACTGACCGATATCAATGTCAAACTAAATCCACTAGGTGCGTCTACAGGACCCGAGCAGCCGCGCCCGAGCAATCCGTTATGACGTTAGGTTAGACGTTAAAACTGACAGGTCGGACGCGGCGTCGGCATTTGTGGACGCCGCTACTCCATAATGATTGTTTACTACATACAGCCATACATGTCGTACAGGCAACGTTCTCAAAGTTCGAATTAAAATAGACTAATAGAAAACAGTACGTTATTAAAAGCACATCAACAAAAGCCACTAAAAGTCTATAACGCGATACCGGAAAAATAACGATTTCACACAAAAAGTTATAGTGGTAGCATGGAACCGACCAGATTACGCAGTATTGATTACAGCTAGCACCGCGGTCGCACGCGTAGCGTTAAAAACGGTTTTTAATCGCTTTCACAACGCCCAAAGTTTTTATAGCCCCATACATCTAGTTTAGAATTCCGCGACACGTTGTTACCTGTGCCAAAAACGTTAAATTGCCGCTCGAAATTCCGTGCAAACTTGGCTTTATTCGTAGGTTACGTCACGCCAGCGCGCTAGGGAAGTACTTCCTGGATGTTCCAAAAATGAGTTTGAATGTAATGTTATCTTTTGATGAGAGAGACACAATTTTTACACATAACCATTTCCTACAGGCAAAGAAAGCAGTGGTCAGTTTTTTATTGCAATATTGTCTTCAATTGAAAAATTCTTTACAAGCTAAGTATTTCATTTCTACGTCGAGATTGTTACATGTTAAATTTAAACAGAAAATAACGTAACGTATTTCCTGTTGTTTTTGCTTGATTTTCTGTTTTAATATAGTGTATGGGATGTAGTCAGGGCTCAAGTGCGGAAAAGAAAATTGCATTCCATTCTCTGTGCCCGTTCTGTCGCGACATATTTACGTTTATACTCGGAACTGATTCGTAAGGCAACTGTATTCCTGTCTGCACAGATGCAGTCGTTATTTTCCAGTTAATAATTATTATGTAAGATCAGGGTTTGTCAATTTTAAAAAAACCTTGAATATTTATTTATTTAATAGAGCTTTTATCCAGAATTCCAGACAGATCTCATTAAGAAAATATTTCTTTATTTGAAAATATCGCGCTTCGTCAAAACGAATACTTTGTAACATAAGCTTAACATATTATCGACTCGTGTACCACAAAGGGTGTATATTTTCTGTAACTATGACTACGTTTTAACTAGGAATACAGATAGATTTATCAATGAATTTACCTAACAAATTTAGCTACAGAATAAAACACATAATGTGAGTAATTGACCTAATGTTACATAAGCAAGTGGTCAACCACATAATAAACACATTACTCTTATATACACAATCACTGAATACAATTCAGTCAACGAATACGATCCAACTAAATTGCCCTAATACCCGAACAGTTGCCCAACCAATGCGTCAATTAGTCAACCTGACTGCGGCCACACAAAAGTTATCGTCCACAAACATTACTATCGGCCAATCTCGCTCGAATACGGACGCCCGAAGTCGTTTTGTTCCCCGCACTATTTTCCGAATATTATAACTGTTGCTCTACCACGAGCTCATACTTCACCATAGTGAACGAGACGTTCACGAGAACGACAGTAATATTTTATTATGTGTCTTAGCTTAGGCGTTTGGTAGCCGACAAAATTAGAACCACCTATTATGAATCTGGATCATCTGTTTCGTTAGCTTATTTGTGATTATGACACTAATTTACTGCGGAAATGTGCAAAAATCAGAAGTCCGAGCGAAATAGATTATTGCTTTAGTACCGGGTTTCTAATAGCAGCCACGTATCTACGTTATAATTATGTGTATGGCAAATGTTAGTGTCTCTGGTTGCCAATAGGCGCTGTAATATGTACATATATTTTACGTAGACGATAGCGCTCGCGCTGGTGAAAAATGTGCGTGAAACTAATAGTAGAGCAACTTACCTATCGGAAAACGCGAGTGATACGACTACGCGAATCCATCCCCTACGCAGCGCTGTCACGCATGCGCAACACACCGCCGCGACGCCCGACGCAGTCAGTCGCCAGGCGTCGTCACCGCCGCCCGTAGCAACTACGCACGTAGCCCGTAGCACCGTAGCGCGTAGCTTAACCCTGCAGTGACGTGGTTGCGATATCGATATAATTTGTGTTACAGTGATTAAATAACAGTGATTACTGATATATAGCATATTGACACAGTGAAATGGTTATGTGGTGACTGGATTCCGTCGGCTTGATTGTGAGTGAGGCTTGTGATTTCGCTGTCATCTGTGTCGTTTGTGATGTAAGTTGACACCACTGGACACAAGTGGTTGGTCTTTGTTTACTGCGTGTTAGACGTGATTGTTGTATTCTCTATTTATAACCTTTAGAATTTAGATGTTTTGTTTATACCAGTACTTTTTTTGCCTTTTTCTTAATTTGAATAAAATCGGCTACCGGTGTCAATGATTTTGCTGATTTTTAAACTGATAATGATATTTACAGAATATGCCTTAAACTATTGGGACTCTCAATACAATAACCGCCTCTTATAATTTTGCTTTTCAGCATGACAAATGGACCATGGTCCTAAGGTATAGGATTATAGTCCAACAAAACTCATAGTAGTTGGACCATTGTCCCTACTAAAGGCCCGTGGTCTAACTGGTTGGACCAAGTTATGATTGACGTGTTGAGAAGATTAATTGTTATGATTCGGTAACCCATCTAACTTTGAACCGGACTACCATGCCTTGATGTCGAACTATTACCGTGTGCGCTACTTACTTCCTTTACCTATTAGACTGTGACCTCGTTTCAATACATTTTAAAGTATTTTTTTACGAATATTTAGATTAAAAACAAAAGTTATGTGGAAAACTGTTTAAGGAAAAATAAAATGGAATTATTTACCATGGGAAATGTATTCATGAATAATCGATATATACTCGATAAGCGTCTCGCCGTCTTCATTACTCGTCGTTGTCGTCTTCTCTGGATATCTAGCAAGAACTGAAATCACTTTGGAAAAGTAACGTGTGCTTAATAAAATATTCAAAACAAGTCGTACGGGGTTCGAGGAAATCCCTCATATTCACGAAAATTGTGATTGCAAATGTCTTTGCAACAGACTTACCAATGCTAATATTATTATCCACGCGTAACTCCAAAACATCGCTTTCTTATGTAACCAAAATTTGTAAGAACAGTTATTTTGATACCTGTTACATACATATCCTACGATCCTGGTACACAACTATGTCACATCTCATCATTCATAAAAAAAATTGCTAGAGAGTAATTTTTACGCAATAGTTGATCTTTGAATGCAATCCTTTCTTCGTGCCAATGAATGAAAGGCACGTAACATTATGATACAAAAGTAGCTTCAACTAAAAACGGTTTCCAGTTTAACAAAACGAAAACATACCTACACGAAAGCAGCAGCGAATAAAACACTGCAGTGGTCTAGTGCTGACGGCCGCGGTGAGCGTTGAAAACCTACTGCGGCTGTTATTTTTAGAGAACGGTAGCATCTGTGTTATTTGAGATAGTGCTTCTATTCACCTGTTACTTTATCTGTTTTCAATATTCGGGTGGCAGGTAAAGGGTTACCTCTTGAGTTACTGGGTGTGATTCGCTAATTTTTACATCAAGGTCGAGGATGTTTCAATCTACAATTCGCTTTTGAAAATAACTCGAGAGAGTTGTCAAAAGTGATATCTCACGGATGTATCAAGGTTAAATTCATGGTTTTAAGGATGTTGGCATTGCTGTTGCCACAACTTACTTGGGCCTCGCCACAACACACCGGGATGCCAGGCGACGTCGCCAGTCTGGCTACGCGGTGTGTTATGGCCCTAAGTGAAATGTTTTCAGTTCATTCCACTTTAGTAAATGAATTTAATTTTCTTTAAAGTATACCTTCTTGTGTATACTTACGATAGATTTACAAAAGCTTTTATCACCAATCCATTGATTTCACCATGGACCAATTAATAAGGGGACTGGCCCTAAGCAACTCGGCCGAGTGGTCGGCCTAGTACTAACATCGACATAAACCAAAGCAAGTAGTTCAACTATTTACCGGTAGATAGAACAATGAAAATGAAAAAACAATGACCACGTTTTTTTTCATACATATATCTAATAAGGGCACCTCTTTCTTTAGTCTTTACTCTGTGGATTTCACCAATCATATTAGACTGCAAAATAACAACTCTGAAATTGATGTTGACATTGGTGCTAGAAATTAATACTATTCTCATTCAAAAGCTTTCAACACTGACTCACGAAGTTTATTTGTTAACCAACGTTCCTTACTTACAGTTACAATTCATATTCTTCTAGTTTCATGCATTACCAAGAAAGAAACCCTGACGTAATAAAAATATAAAATATCCAATAATATCTACATCTCATTCCGTCGGATGCTATTAAGATGAGTCAGAGCTCTACCCTCCAGCATCAGCCCCAAGACGAGTCGTAATAACATAGCGAGGGGTGATTCACCACCGTGAGTGGCGTAGACAATTCGATAATTAGTGCAAATCCACCCCCGCTCGAGGGCTAAGCTGATGAGATCATGAATGGTATATGTGGGGCGGGCTCTCACGAAATTGGGGAAGTAAGATTTATTAAAGTTTATGGAAACGGCAGACCGAAATACACTGAACCGCAAAGAAAAAGGGGCGGTTAGAAACTCTTCAATAATATCTTCAAAAACATTTTATTGCTTTTACATTTATTAAAAATAAAAAGCTTCAATTCATTTTTAGGGTCTCTCACCCAAAGGGTGCCAACGGGACCCTATTACTAAGCCTACGCTGTCCGTCTGTCCGTTCGTCCGTCTGTTTGTCAGCGGGCTGTATCTCATGACCCGTAATAGGTAGAGAGCTAAAATTTTCACAGAATGTGTATTTCTGTTGTCTCTACAACAACAAATAGTAAAAATTAAAATTAAAAATAAAGATTTTATATGTTGACGTTTATATTCTACGGTGGTACGGAACCCTTTATGTGCGAGTACGACACGCACTTGGCTGGTTTTTATTTTCATTTAAGCACATTAAAATATTCTTTAATTTAGTGTTTATTTCATAAAGCTAAGTCAGGTACTTTTGAAGATATTGAAGATTTTCTAACCGACCCGTTTTCTTTGCGGTCCAGTGTATTAGAGTTTCAGCTTTTTTGTGAAATCTTGGTTGGAGTGTAGCCTTAGGGGCGCAGTTAGGTTTAGGTTTAGGTCTAGGTTTAGGTTTGAGTATAAGGGTGGGGAAAAGGACACGGGTCGACTTTGACATTGAATGACCTTTGACCTTTAACCCCGAATATCTTTTGACCTCAAGTAACCTTTGATATCGAATGTCATTGGATCTCGAATGAACTTGATATTTGACTTTGACTTTGACCTTGACCTTGACTTTGACCTTCTTCCATTGCTAAATGCTTGGACACGTTCGGTTAGGTTAGGTTAGAACTGTGACCACAACGCGCGAGCCGAGCGAGCGAAGCGAGCGTGCCGCGGCAGCGGCCGGCGAAGCGCCAGAGCTAAATAGTACCCATTACAGTTATTTTTATAAACCTCATGGTCTTGGTCCATGACCTTGGGATCAAAGGTCATTCAAGGTCAAATGTCAAGTTCATTCGATGTCAAAGGTTACTTGAGGTCAAAGGTCATTCGCAGTCAAAGTCGACTCTTGGCCTTTTCCCCACCCTCATACTCAAACCTAAACCTAAACCTAATAGCGCCCCTAAGGATACACATTGACCGAAATCTTTAGTAGGTAACAAAGAAGTTAGTTAACTGCAGAGGCACTCATAGCCAGCTGCAGTCACTGATCGGTAAACGATCGGTGGCTTGAATCACTCTGACACCAGGATTACACTAGCCATACAATAAGAAGAAAAAGAAGCAGTTACTTTTTTGACACTTTTTGGGTTTCGTTTGTTATTTTAATCACCACTAGACACATACTAGTTCAATCGTTTTCTGCTATCAGAGCAAACATAATGACAGGGTAGGGTGGGGAATAACCACAGCGTAAAGACTAAAGAAAGAGGTGCCCTTATTAGATATATTTATGACAAAAAAACGTGGTCATTATATTTTCATTTTCATTGTTCTATCTACCGGTAAAAAGTTGAACTACTCGCTTCGTTTTATGTCGATGTTAGTACTAGGCCGACCACTCGGCCGAGTTGCTTAGGGCCAGTCCCCTTAGTAATTGGTCCATGGGAATAACCATAATTAAATTTTTAGTAAGGTTGCTTATTTCTTTTCCGAGATTTTTCTTTTGTAAGTGATAAGATTATTTATCTTTGTAACAATACAACAGACACCAGCTTTTTACAATCAAAACTGACCTTGGTCTTGTGTTCTTTTAACTTATTATTTTTCACAAGTACGTAACACATAGCTTTAGCTTTGTAAATGGATGCGTCTACATCAGACGCATGCCGCGCCCAAGCCTTCAGTTTTGACGACGGAACGCATTTGTCATAACATGAGTGCTGGCGCGAGGCATGCGAGGAATCTGGACGCACCTAATGAGTGTACTAGAAAATGGTTATTAATTAGGCCCCAGGTTGTATCCAGTGGAATGTTTACCTCCATGGAATCCAACAGCTGATGTTGTTCGTGCGGGACAAACAAAGGGGAATAATAAATCAATTACAAGCAGTGCCCACGTCCCTATGTACTGTACATATTACATTACTAGCTGTGCCCGCGACTGTACGTATAGAATTTGTACTTCGAGTAGCCTATTTTTTTCTCTAAGGGCCACCGCAGACTTGCTACTTTTAGCATCGGCGACCGGCGATTTTGCGACTCTATCCATGCTGCGTCGCGTTTCTTCGAGCGCGAACGAGCGAGACGCAGGATCAAAATCGCCGATCGCCGATGCTAAAAGTAGCAAGTCTGCGGTGGCCCTAAGCTATCATCTATATCCATACTAATAAAATAAATAAATAAACTTGAAAATTGATTGGTCTCCTATAAAAACTTTCATCCCCTCCAAGTTATATTTCCAGAATAAAAAGTAGCCTATGTCCTTCTCCATGGTCCTGTCTATCTCTACTAAGGATCATTAAAATTTGTTTAGCGGTTTTGTCGTAAAAACTTTAGACAGACAGAGTTACTTTCGCATTTATAACATTAGTAAAGAAGTATAGATATAGATTCTTACTGCTACAGTCGTCATTTTTATTTAAGGTAAGTATGTATAGTATAAAGCAGTGATAGCCGATTGGTTAAGCATGCGTCTTACGGGTTTAAGGTCCTGGGTTCAAACCCTGGCTCACACCACTGGATTTTTCGAAATCTATGTGTGAATCATAACTTTAATATGATTATCACTTGCTTGCGGTGAAGGAAAACATCGTGAGGAAACCTACATGTCTTAGACATGTGAAATCCACCAACCCGCACTGGGCCAGCGTGGTGGATTATGGCCTGAAGGCCCGTGCCCAGCAATGGGACGTTAAAAGGGCTAATATTATTATTAATGTATAGTATATACAACGTTATGTCTTTACTACTTTTCCGAAGAAGGTCCCAGGTTCGATCCCCGGTGGTGCATGCACCAATGGATGAATTTTCATCTATGTGCATAATTTACAGTTCACTGACGGTGAGGGAAAACATCGTGAGGAAATCTACCTATCCCTCGGGATTAGGTAATAGTCAGTTCCTGTATACACGGCGACATGGTTCACCACCTGTCACGTTGGGTTCTGACTATCTAGTGAAACGTGGGCTTTGAGCGGGTTAATACCTCCACAATGTGGTGGTATATGGCCACTCAAGCCTCTGACTACCCCCGAACGGGGATAAAAAGTCGTGACGTTACATTTTTTTTTTTTACTCTTCCGTGGAAAACTTGGTGGGTGAACGACTCACTACGAAATCCTCATGTTCGCAGACAGTGCAGTCATTATAGCGCATTCTTGTGCACTTAAAACTCGAGTTCTGTCGGTAACTGTGGCTACAGGAGCACGTCTTTTAATGTTCTCTCAAGACTTAAGATCCCTACTCTACTGTACCAAAAAGGTTCCCTATGTTTTAAAAGGTAATGAGTGCGAAAGTTTGGCTGTACTGAATCTATAGAGCCAAGCTGCAGTCAATTGACTGCACCTTATATGTGGGCTGACAAGACCGGGGTAGTACCGCCCCCTTGTCTGGCCGTCTGTTTGTTTGTTCTGGTTTATTTCCGTAACGGCTAGACCGATTTTGACGGGACTTTCACTGGCAGATAGCTGCAATTATAAGGAGTAACTTAGGCTTTTATTTTAGTAAACATGTCCAAAAATGTTTTGTTATAATCCATTCGTACGAAGTCGCGGGCGCAGCTAGCTGAATACTTGAGAGTACTGACTTAAAAATTGGCTTGTCTCATTGTTAGGAATACAATTTTAAGTAGGTTTTATTACAAGTCTGGCCTTGAGCCTCGAGGCAGCGTAACAACAGAACTGAGCTGTACTTGGCCTCGAACTCGAGCTCGCACCCTAGTGATGTAATTTGATCAATATTGAAACGAGCTGCTTATTGCTTGCTTACAAGCCGTTGCTCTCCGTTATTTTGTCGCTACACTGTCATGTTTTTTCACTGTACCATTGAAGTATTATTTTAACAGATATGGTATCTCCTGACATTTTAATCACTAGACTTGTGCTCAGCACACTACTACGCAGAAATATTGATTGTTCGATTAGGTTACAATTACCGCTTGACGCAGTGGCTCATTGCATCGGGTGAGGGTTCGATTCCCGCTAGAGGCCAATTTTGGGAACAGCCTTTTTGTAATTTGCCTTGGTCTAGGTGTCACTTGGTGTGTCAGTCACGTATTGAGATGTAACTCTGCGGTTCAACGAACATAACACAATAGCCCCCATCAAAGCATCATGACGATGTTTTTTTTACGTTTTTTAACCGTTCTACGTTTTCTTTCACAACTAAACCTCGTTTTAATTAAGACTCGTTTTTGTGTAGTTTCATCCACTGATGACGTACGTCAAAATCATCACCATTGATGTATTACTTTAGCAGATATGTTACCTCATAACATAGCAATCACTAGACTTGTGCTCACTACACCTCTACATGCAGCGAAATTCGGACATCTGTTATCGCACTCGCAATTCGACAATCAACTTGAAAGCCATTTTGGTGCGCATTATTCAGCAGAAGATGAGCCATATTGGCAATACCGACATGTTTTCAACATAATTTTCCGCGAACGACTGAGTCGTACTGTGTCCATGGACTCCGTTTAGTAGGACATACTATTTTGGACAGCCACATATCCTATTTCTTGGTAATGTCTTTGGCACGTAGTCATCAACCGCCTACATTTCCCTACATGTGTTAATATCGCTTCATTGCTTTCAATGGTACGCGAGTCGTAAAAAGCGCTATATTGCCGCTACTCGTATATCCGCTTTAAACCTACAATACACCAATATAGGCCTTTGTTTCATTTTGGCTCTGCCTTTGCATCAAATAATTGGGGATGATTGAACGCACGCAATTACGCCCGTCAAAATATAGGCGGCAATTAAAAAGGGTTTCGAAGCTAAATTGCCTGAGGTCTGGGCATTCGCGAATTGCCTAACGTTATTCCAGGCGATATGAAAAGTTTCCCTTTAATTTGAAACGTTTTATTAAAGTTTGTACCGACGATTTTTATTGTGTGAACGTTAGCATAAATAGTTGCGCATTTGAATCTGGAATTACCCGTTCTATTGATGTTTCTGAATGTTTTTGTAGATTGCCAGTAATAAAATTAATAGCGAAACCGCTATCATTTCGCTTGCTGCGTTAATAGTAGTGTATTTTCTTTAATGCACACTACAAACGATCAAGTTAACCGGACAATTAGCAAGAATTCCAATCAAGCCAACTTGCCCGAATATTAACAAGTACAAATTGTCATCATAATGATAGCACATTGATTTTTTGGAATAAATTGGTAATCAAGATTACAACTCTTTCATAATTATTGAAGGTCTAGTCACAGGTCAAAGGCCTTTATTTTGAATGAGTCTAAAAGCACATAGAGCACTTAAAAGTATTTATAAAATCATGAGTATTCGAAGTGTAGGACGTAATTATATAGCCCACGTTTCCAGTGGCGCAGAAACGGGGATAGGTCTTTCGAAATGGAATAATAGTTGGAGTTAGCTCTTAGAACTCGCAATTGTAGGACTTTTAGTTCAAGTCCTTACAGCCCCACAGGCTTATCCGGCGCGCTAAGAGCGTCACTAGTGTCGATACAAAACTGTCAAAATATGACAATTCTCTATTTGAAAATGTTGATTTCTCATTTGACCAAGTGGCCAGGCTTGTCGCTCTGTAAATCGTTAGTAGAAAGTTTATTTATCCGCTGTAAACATTGAACAACTCATGTTCACTAGTGCATTGCGGGCAACCCTTTATCAAGCCATTACCCCGGGCTAGCCGTAGTTATACTTGTAGCGATATATCTTGGGCCAACAAACGTCCGCGAGGCGCCGCGCCGCTGGCGGGTGATGCGAGGCGACACTTTATTATTGCGTTGGTCCACCCCGTTGGGATTGGGATATATTGGCCACAAATGTGGCTAACATGTTGGATATTTGTTTATATATCCAATTCAAAAAGATAAAATTGTTTATTTGTTTTAATTGAAATACCATATCGATGAATAGGTAAAATCAGGAACTATGGACAATATTTTTTGTGGTATTTTAAGGCTTGTTGGTAATTTCTGCATACTGCAAATTTATTGGACAACGTAATTGGAACTCATGTTGTCTGTGTTAGGTTACTGTCTGTCAAATGTATGTTTGCAGACGCAATAATTAAAACTATTGTTCTTTAACCCTGAGGATGTCACAACTCACATACACTACATTAGTTATAAATATTAGTGCAATTAACTATTGGTGTCAAGCTTGCTAACTACGTCAATCCTGCGATTACACCTGCCAACGATAATGCACATGTTGGCGAGCAAGTTGTAACACGTTCCAGCCCGTGTGTCCGATCGTTACCCGGGTCGTTGACTTCCGCACACAATGCGCCGCGTATAGCCTATTCCGATTGTGGCCTGCAAGTAACATTTGTGGCGGATCACGCTCTATTAGTGATGATGACTCGTCATAACGTTAATGGGCAAAATGTTGTATGTGGAGCAAGTTGGGAATGTGGGGAAAACTGACTGGTTTTTATTACAAAACTTACAGCCGAACTCAGAATCACACCCTATTTAAGACGTCGATATGTTGTTTTTAGCTTTTTTTAAAATCCATTCATCCATCAATCCATAAGCCGGAACGCGTCCACTGCTTGACATAGGCCTTCCCCAACATCAGATAGCGCCTACATCAGAGGCGCACGCCGCGCCCGAGAATTTTTGACATCGGAACGTACACAAATTACACGGCATACAAGCCATCTGGACCACAGAGTAAAGACTAAAGCAAGAGGTGCCCTTATTAGATATATGTATGAAAAAAAAACGTGGTCATTGTTTTTTCATTTTCATTGTTCTATCTACCGGTAAATAGTGGAACTACTCGCTTCGTTTTATGTCGATGTTAGTGCTAGGCCGACCACTCGGCCGAGTTGCTTACGGCCAGTCCCCTTAGTAATTGGTCCATGATCTGGACGCACCAAATGACTTCCACACATCACGGTCCTCCGCCAATCGCATCCTGTATCTTCCCACGACCTGCGCGTGAATACCTGAAAATGTAGAGTACTTCATTTAAAGGTGACAGGCCACTTTTTAAATGTTCAAAGCGCTGTTTAGGCAAACTACCGAAATCATTTGCTGTAACTTATCTTAAAAAATCCTACTTCTCATTTGCTAAAATTTCAATGCTAATGTCTTGCTCAAATTGATGATGTCTATGTAACATTCGATTTAACGTGTCTGTTTCTTGTTTCAGGTAAGTGAAATGATTTATACAGTAAGGTAATGGTTATATTCGACCACCTTTGTGCCGCTGAAAATATAAAGTGGCTTAATGGGTGTTACACTGGGCAGCCCGCAATCCAAAGATATTTCTCGGGATACCGTCAGTATACGTCAAAAGTAAATCCTAAGCAGTACACGCCGTCACATCTCACACGCGTTAACTGGGGGGGGGGATAAGTAACACGTCATTGGGGGATCCGATCCCCATATTATTGCCCACCCCATGTTCCAAGTCTCCGCCGTAATGTAAAGGGATTTCTGTGCTATAATAGAAAAGGCGATGTATAGCGTCTAGCGATTTTATTTAGATTTCGTTTGCAATTTGGCTCGGTTGTTCGCGAAAATGGAAACGGGGTATTGTTTTCCTGTTTGATCTCACGTGTCTCGTATGTAACATACATGCAATACACACATGCATATACTTACGCTTGTATCCCAAGGGAGTAGGCAGATAACACATGCTACGATCCTGACACATCTCTTGCTGCATCTACATTCGTACATCTTCTCAATACATTTCCGTGGGTCGATAGTGCCAATTTGCTAGTAGCAGATTCTATAAGAGTTGGGTATACAATTCGACACAGGTCGATCTGAAATGGCCTAAGGGAGACATCTAATCAGTTGATCTGAAACATCCCTACTATTTCGCAGTATCATTTCGCACTACGAAAATGGCCGTCGGGTTTCGTGCCGTTCTCGCCGTCAGACCGCGGCCTGTCAGATAAAAAATAATAAATAATGAGCAAGGGAGGCAGGAGGATTATAAAGGGTGAGTTTCCAATGGGCAAAGATCAGAGATGTGCGGTCGTCGCTTCACTCTTCATTTAGTGGCATTTTGGGTTTTGAGCCAGCGATTTGTGAGAGTGGTTTAATTTATTTATTTATGGCTGTTTTATCTCGACACAATGACGGGTGTTATAAGGTTCACGTTTTTGTTGGTCGGCGGAAACTAAAGAACGTCAAGACAGCACTTAAACTGAAGTTCCACATCCGGCGAGTGCCGTCTTTCCAGTACTCACAAATTTAAAGACTTCAAAATGGCCAAAACTTCGAATATGTTTTATCTTGCGCTGCTAGCAGTTTTTGATCTCCAAATACCCTGTAATGACATTTAGAAGGACGTAAACATCCCTATGTTCAAGCCGAGTAAGTCTAAAAGCCAGTTATCGACTCTTGCCCTCGCACAGCGCGTGATAATAATCTAATCCGACGTCGATCCGATGCGTCCATTTGCAACTGGGGAAGCAAAAGCAAACAAGATTTTTAGAGCCCTTGCTAATTCTGATAATAGGCACCAAAGTTGTTTGCTGATGAAACTTATGGAAGATATAAAACGGATTGAAGGAAATATTAAATTAAAAAGTCGTCAACATAAGACATGGACACAATTTTTAAGCTCTGATAAACATAATGTACTAAACAATAACCGCATGCGTGCTTTATGAGGGCGGAACCGGTAATTTTGTTTTAAAATAACTTAATTTTCTCAATTCTGATGCAGCCTTTGGTTCCTGATCGTGCAAATTCAAGCTGGTTGAAATCAGCAGTCATATTTTTGGTATTGTCAAATCGTCTGATCGTCGTATATGCTAATTTTCGGCTAAAAAACGGCGTCTCCTACCTGAATAAAATGCCGGCAAGATAAGTGCTAATAGAGTGGTTAGGCCTAACTTCTGTCCCGCTTGCCTCCGTTCCTTTATGCAAATTACTTCAGGGATCATCATGTTTTCTAATGGAACTGCTTGTTTTATAAACCTTTTTATAAGAACAGAATAATCGGTTGAAAATACCAGCCCCCTTTCCTCTTATGACTTTTTAGGTCTGCATCAGAGTCGCAATAGAGATCTTCTTGTCGTATGGTTAGTGGCCAACCTAATGTCAGAGTAGTCCAAACCCTTTGAAGACCTCTGACAGGGCTTAACTACTGGTGCCTAGATGACAGCAAACGGGACCGACTTTACGTGCATTCCGAAGTACAAAGACGCTCAGTTCAAATGACAATAAATTGTCACCTATCTCGTCCTGACCTTGCCAAGCGCTGCTTAAACTCCGGTCGTTTAGCGATCAGTGATTGCAGCTGGCTATGAGCGCCTCAATAAAACCTAGACATAGACAAATCTTGAAATTCCTGTGACGTAATTTATGGATGGCCCCTGATGATAAGGTAAGGATTTTTATATGAAGTGCAGTACAAATCCTACTCATACTTCCTAAACCGACTCATAACTCTACCAAATTGCAAAATTCAATATTTGTTAACTTAAATCAACATTCCAGTTTTAATTAATTTAGTATACTCAAACTGAAAGCAAACTCTGAGAGCTCAAAACCACATTTTGAAAAGTCCATTTCCCAAAACGCTAACTAATCTTCCTCGGAGAACCCTCGGTATAAATCTTGAGTAAATAATGGTAGCCGACCGAAAAGATCAGTCAGATTTAAAACTGAAATCCGACTGTATACTTCACGTTAAATTGCTTTGGAACCGGCGACGAGGCAGGGAGGTTAAGTTCCCTGTGAAATATAGAAACGCCTGGGTTAACCAATCCCTAACAAATATCTAGTATAGCAAGTTAGATAGATGAAAAGGACTCTTTTTGAGATATTAGTCTTTTTATAGGACTGAGGTGGCAAACAAGCGTACGGCCCGTCTGATGTTAAGCAGTTACCGTAGCCTATAGATGCTTGTAATACCAAAGGCATTGCTCGCACTTTGCCGGCCTGAAGGGAAGTGGAACGGAAGGAGGGAATCAGTCGTTTAAAATCAAAGTTGTAGAGATAATAATGATGATGATGATGAAAATAGTGATATGTAATTAAAACTCGTGATTATTGATTGAAAATATTTTAACCACGTTCTACAGTTCAATGCACTATTTAAACTAGCTGATATTGATCAAATGATATGCATTAAAACTGGTACGGAACGTTTGAAACGGAACTCATTGCATTTAGGTACATTCAGCATGAATAGCCTGTGGTCACGATACCGAACGAATCTAGGCTTCGTGTACAGGTATAGTGTTCTAAAAACTGTGGTTGCACTAAATACTCCAACTTACTCTTACTTAGACTAGAGACTGAGATTGAGAAAGATTATTGAGGATCAAAGCGAAACAGTAGAAGCTACTAGCGATTATGGTTTTCCTTAATGTAAAACAAATGCCCCGAATGCTGCTAAGAGCTTATCCCTAAAACTACCGATTTCGTTCCGATTTCGACTGGTCAATTGGTCTAAATATTTTCCCTTATGAAAGATATTCATAAAATGAAGTGTTCGGTATATTTACCTCCAAATTCCGATACAAGGTAGCCGCATTCCTCTGCCAAAGCCGAATTGCTGACTAATGTAGGGGACCGATGTCCCCTCACGACACTTCCCTTGGGCCCATAAGAATTTGTAATCTTTCCAACCCCACGAAAACTTTGAACACTCCCCTCTGTATCCACAGCTATAGTCGTTTCTATTCTAAAAAGAGGTAAAGTTTTGGGTGTTTGAGGTAATCTAGGATTACTGGGTCCTTTTCGAATATCATCTCGCCCTCTACCTGGAATGTAAGTTTGTCGTGTAAAATGGCATTGTTTCTCTTTTGTTCGTTTCACGTGGATTCTTTGCTTTTAGAATTATTTACAAGAGTTATCATAAAATGAAATCCAACAATAACGAAGTACGCTAAGGATTGTGTCTGATCCTGCAGTCCTGCTTTTGCGATAGCTGACTATAGTCTTCTATATTTACTTTTACAGTCTTCTTCCTTGAACAGCTTCGCTCTTGTCGGTGGAGTTTCTTCAAGTCCTCTCTCTTTCTCTTTACAACGGTAACTTACAAATCATGTTACTGATGATGTTTTTACTTTCGTAAATTCCTCCCGAACTTAATCCCCAAATGACAAAAGTAAATTCCGAATGTGGTTTATCGCCCCCATGCATTCCTTCGAGACATTTCTTCATTTACTAACTGTCGAAGTTCGCTCGTAAATCAATTCGCCGTCTCATTTCTTGAAACTATAACAAAACTAGAAAAGAATAGGTGGTTATTGGTGTTAAGGGAGCTAAAGGCGGATTTTGTTTGAAAACTACTAATAAATATTTGGTAGAAAGGCGAGATGAAATTACTTTCGTAACTTCAGCGATGTTATTTCAGTATTTTAACACGTATATTATACGAAACGTAACTTTCCACCCCACGGTTGTTACGTAAAAAGGGGTAAGTTCATACGCGTGTACGTCAGCCGACCTTATAAGCCGGATATTTATGCGGGTCTCGCCGTCCGAATAGCGCCCTCTCTTATCAACATTCACTGCGTGTTTCATTGCCGCGTGTTAAGGTAGAACGTTTAAATTCTTTGCCGTCGCTGCTGACATGTACGTCTGTGCCTTTAATTACGACTGTAACTATTTCACTCAGAGTTCCAATTAATATAATTATAAACTCTGCAAGATAAGTTACATCGACACGGTTACCCTTAACTTTGCTTATGCAGTGTCTCTTTCTGTAGCATCTAGGTAGTTCTTTACTTTGTAAACGTCTGAACACAGATGGATACTTAAAATAAAATTAATTTGATAGACCACTAAACGTTGTTTTATTGGTCGTAAATATTGAAATTACAGATATTGAATGTTCGGTTCCCTAATAGAATTTTTTGTCTCCTGCAAGATTTTCTGCTGGTAAATAATATTGGGAAATGTCTCTCATTGTTACACATATCGCACCTTCGGTAAGACAAAGGCACAGTTGCACATTATTTTTTTCAATTTATGCCTAAGTCTCGGTATGACAAAGGCACAATTTTGCACTTTACAAAATTTTACAATTATGCCCTTGTCTTACCGAAGGTGCGATATGCCTTCTAGAGACGAGTTGTATACTATTTATGAAATCGAGAATTGTCCACGCAAACTTTGTATCAACGCAACGTAACTATTATTTAACACGAAACGAAGTATAACTATTTATTAGTTAGTATTTGCGCCTATCATATTCCTTACGTAAGAACCTAATTTTGCTTCTATAAATATAAATTACTCTATCGTTACACTTGACTTTAAGCTATCTTAAGCTATTAACATCACTCGCCTACGTACTTGGTTCACTGCATCGTGAAGATGATGCATCATAAACTTCAGTTGCACCGGATAACTCGCTAACGTTCTAGCTAATCTAACCTAGATATCATAATGAAATCATGCCTTTACTAAACATTCAAGGAAATAACGTTATAAATTAACCTAATTACAACATTATTTCCTTTTAATTTTCGAATATTATTATTAAGTTTGGCTATTTCAATTTGCTTTAACAAACGATAAATGTTAAGACATAACTAAGCATTTGATTACTTATATCAGTAATTATTCTTAAAATGAAATCATTTTCGTTAGGATTCTTAGAGTACTAACGATCTTGTTTCAAATACGTACACCAACTATATTCTTAGCATTCCAGTCCGTATGTTATTAGCTTGACGTTATTAACTGAAGTGTGGTGTTCCACAAGGTACGATTTTTGGACCACTTTTACTTCTTACAATATTTCAGAAAAACCGTAAAACTGATATTGTATGTAAATTGTTTAATCAAATGTTTATTATACATATTTAATACGTCCATTTTGAGCAATTTTATGTTATATTTCACGACTTATTTGCATAAATTTATTACCGTAGGGGATACAATAAAACACTTTTAATTGGCATTTTATTTGACGTTGATGCATACCAGCTTTATTAAAGCGACACCAAGTTCCATGTTGCATTGTAACTAATTAAATATTTTATAACTGTTTACGTTGAAACAGTGAAATTTGCCGTTTTTACAAAACGATAACTGATAAAGACACATTTTTAATTTGTGCACGGAACGTTGCTGCGAAATAAAAAATGTTCTTGAAGCTACTTAAAAGAAACAAGGACATAATAAAAACAAAGAAACAATTATTACCTATAAGCTATGTACAATATATATATACAACATGTTAAAAAACCCTGTCCGACCCGAAAACGTATTGTTGGGTAATAGATTTGATTCTATTTTTGTAAAAATGTTCATTTTTTTTTCTTTTTTTTTTTCAAAAAAAAAATTTTTTTTTGTTTTAGCATAGTATGTGTCCCACTGCTGGGCAAAGGCCTCCCTTATTTTTTTGGAAAACAATTACCCCGTTTAGATAAAAATAAAAATTCATAAAATGACGTCATCACATACTTTGTGGTCAGAGGTGCCGCCACACGATCTAACATAATTACTTACGGTAACGGTGTTGTCATATTTTTAAAATTAGCTACATTAGGTGGGAAAAAGGCAAAAAAAAATGGCACTTTAAATGTTCATTAATATGTTTACTATCATGAATATTTAATTTATTTTATTTTATGCGGTCATGTGATTGGGGAACCTAATTACCGGTTTCGGCTCGGACAGGGTTTTCTTAACATGTTGTATATAAACATATTATTTACAAAAATTTACAAAATATGGCCCATGCGGAAGCGTGCCCAAGATGCTGGCTGCATTTCCTCGCTGGATAGCTAAAGCTACTCGCTGAGCGAGGAAATGCTTAGCCCTTGGGTCGCCGGTTGCGTCGACCAATCTTTTTGACAACTGTTTTACAAGTTGATGTGTGCTTGGACCCCATGGAGTATGAGTATTTTTATTTATTCGCATTTTTTCTGTTACAGGTAAGTTTATTAATATCGACAACTTGAAAACTAGCAATGTATTATAGTGATTGACCCAGAAATCCATTAATTGGTAAAGAGGTAAATTAATCATGATTCCAACTTAAAACAACATTATTGCTTCTGAAAACATATAGAAGAATTCGATTTAAACAAAAGCAATAGCAAGTTTAAGAGTATGATCTAATATACAGACAAAAGTCTATGATCAAAACAATCAATTTCCATCGTCCGAATCCAATTGGAGCAATTTGTAACGCGCGCTCAATTCCACATGTTTACCGGAACCGTCGTTAGTAGGACATTTGAGTCGTTTGTACGAATTAACCGGACGGTCGCCTTCAGGATTAACCGATATCGTAATGATATTTTATTACAGCTATTACTTTAACAAACATTTAAGAAATAATGTCAATATTATCTTATATTATTTAGATTTCCCATATTTTGTTTAAGGCGATTGTTTCTTGAGTTACGGTGTTCGATAAACCACTAACAAATCCTACTAATATTATAAATGCGAAAGAAAGTGTGTGTGTGTGTGTGTTTGTGTGTGTGTGGGTGTGTGTGTGAGAGTGTGTGTGTGTGTGTGAATGTTTGTTACCACGTATCTCCATAACTACTAAACCGATTTTAATTAAATTAAACATAAATAGTGTAGGCTCTGGAATAAGACATAGGCTAATCTTACATGTTAATTTCCACACGGGCGTAGCCGCGGGGCACAGCTAGTAAAATAATATATTTGAAGATTATGGTCTCGTCGAAGCTCAGGCAGTACGCATACCACCCACATTGATTTACACTCAATATTCCGTCTAAGGGCCTCCGCAGACTACCTACTTTTAGCATCGGCGATCGGCGATCGGCGAAACGCGACGCAGCATCGATACGTCACATAATCGCCGGTCGCCGATGCTAAAAGTAGCTAGTCTGCGGAGGCCCTAAGCCTGGATTCCAACGGGCCTAAGTAATGCTATTAAATCTATCCTTGTTATATTATTCTGCAAACAATTTAACTTGAATTATCTTTAGATTAATTAGCGGTTCGTATATATTTAACGGTTGTTCATAAATTAGAATGTTCAAGGTTCGATCGTTTTAATATGCAATGTTTTGTTTTTCATTGCAAACAAGACGGCATGAATTATTGAAATATGCATCTCATATCTCTTTATTCCCAGTATTTTTATAAATTCCTAGGAAGGCACACGGACAGACGGTCCATTTGATGGCCAGTGGAAACCGCCGCCCAGGACATCTAAGGTGCCTAGTACAGAAAATCTGTAGTCAAACATCCCTATTCGGCAATATTACTACAAGCATGAATAACAAACTCTTATCCATTGGAACTACGATATTTCATTGCCAAGCCGAGTGGGTTCCGGAAGATGGAAAACAGGCGGCGGGCTTCTGACGCCTTCGAGAAGAACTGGCAAGACGGATGGGATGGGCCAGCTGTGGGTCGAATACGTCAAAAAATTGTTGAAAAACTCTCATTATTTTGCTTTCCTATTGCGTTATAATGAACTTAAAATATGCGCGTTTCGGTCCCCGATACTGTTTTAACTTAAATAAATACACTCGAATTTGCTTTATTGTTTGACGTTAATTTACAAAACAAATCATTAAACTCCGATCCCATTGTGAGAGTCGCGAATTCCCAAGAAACCTTATTAAAACTTTTATTACATTCTATCGCTTCTAAAGGCATTCGTCGATGCTTGAAGACAAATATTCGGGCATTGTGATGGGTATTATTTGTTAGATGGGCTTCGTTTTATACCTAAAACGCGCAGTAAAATAAATTTCTACATTTAATGATATGTAGGTACCTCTATTTTACTAACATTTAGAACCATTATTTTCATTCCTTTCTTTTCCATTCCCTTAAGAATGATAAAAATAATAAATAAATATCCTGGGAAATTCCTTTTACATACGGCTACCTGATCCCAAACTAAGCAGAGCTTGTACTATGGAAACCAGATAACTGATATTACTACATATACCTACTACTTTTATTTGTAAAGTTACACCCAGACTCAGATCTCAGCGTCTATTATATCGCTTCAAAATTAAATAACGCCACACTAATGTCCACAGTTCGCATTAATCCTGTCGCTTTAGCTGTAGCAATAAATCGAGCTATAAGAACAGTAAACGATTCGTGCGACAATTACGAACACGAACATCTGACGAGCTTTACTTGACGGAAAGTACTTGGAATGGATCGTTCGTCAAGTGTTATTGTTCGAACACAAATGTAGAGGCTATTTCAGAATCGAGTCAGTATTAGATGGGGAGCCGTAGAAGGGGTTTCTGGATTTTCACGAGCGCGTCAGATTAAGATAAGGGAGATAGCTTACATATTGATAAGAACCTAAAAAAATTATGAGCCCTTAATATTGGTGGGTTTGCTCAGGGGAACCAAAAAAAAAATAGACCATCTTAAAATACTCGAACTCGTCAGATTAAGATAAGGGGGATTCATTACTAGCTAAGAAGTGTCAAAAGTGTAAATTTTGCTAATTTGTCGTCTCGTCAGTCTAAGAAATGGGAGCATCTGCAAGTTTCACTTTTTCACCCCCTCAGTTTTTTTTTTAAATATAGAACTGCGGTGGCAAGAAAATTCTTCAATTTATCATGTTGGAGCATGAAAAGTATCAATATCTGACACGCTTGAGTATTTTTATGTCATTGCTTATTATACAAAAAAATATTTTTTTTTCATGTATACGCTTCCCCCACCGCTGAAAGTGGAAACATCTAGAACAATGTATTCTTCCTATCATCTCATCTACCGTATCTACTAGGTTTGGACGATGCTCGTGCAAATCCACGAATTGCATGCTCGCCTCCCCATCTATCTATATCAGGCTGTTTTATTACAGGTTCTTATCAATCACCAAAACTCACATTGCTTTCCGTGGTGCTTTAATACTGGTCTTCCATCAGTTGTAACAGGCTTGTTTCAGTGGCAATCAGCCTATACTCTTATTTTTATCTCCCGCATTGCAACGGAGAGAAATGGATATTCATTTTCCCCCTCCTATCTTTTGAACAAATACGTTCAGGTTCCAAGACAATTAGCTTTTCTCCGGGACTCGTCGAGGGCCAAACCTTGGCGTCATCATTGGACACCATTTTCGATCCTGGCTTACAGGAGTAACAGTGGTGGGAGTGTCTGGCGGACCTAGTTCCATACTAAAAAAACACGAAAATGTCTCAGTAACGGCTCTACCACCAATTCGGTCTATTATTCCTACGGAAAAGAATGGGGAAGCTACTAAGTACATGGTTACTCTTTAAAGGGGTGTTTTATTTACATGTATGTATGTATAGTCACGGATGTATAATGAAGGATTTATCACTTGAGTTTTTGGTTATGAAGAAATTCAACTTTATTCTGCTGCCTTAAGGTCTATTATACCTTGACACGTGACTATTGTTTTATCATATAAACAATAGTCACGATAAATACTAAATTAATTTATTAACTTGATTTAAAAACTAACAATCACTATCCAACGATAATATAATTTTGGCATGGCGACTCGAAATGAGAGAGACACGGTCCCAACTGGGGCCTCTCGCTCGGCTCGTTTTTTGTGCTGTAGTGAACAGTCCAGTATGTATTTACGTTCGTGTGTATAGTTTAATACACCATTACTCATCGCTAGTATTGACGCAACATTTGTAGCAATTTATGTTGCTGTCTCTATTTTATGACAGCTCAAAGTAGAGACAACATAAATTAGCATTAGCTTTTCGTCGGAGCAAACGAACGGACATACAAGTCACTCGAATCTTCAATTTCAGTCACTCACCCTCTTCATTCACTCTACATTAGGTATGCATAACCTCGCCTGCATCTCAATGCACTTGTCCGCTGCAATTCTCAATCGTTAAGACGATACAAGAAAAAAATGAATTTTAGTTTCGGGGTGTGGCTGGCGTCGCGTGTGCTGCCGAAGGATATATCCCTCTCGCTTAGCTAGGACAGAACAGCTATGGAGTAGACTATAGTATAGTTATTTTTTGAAGGAACAATATTGTTTAATTCGTACAATTAAAATAATATGTCCCAGTGCACCTTTTAAAATAGATGAAATGGATGAAAATATTCAAATATATTTTTTTCGTTTTATATGGGATTTTTATGTCGAGTGTATTTGAAAAAAATAATTTAATTTCTATGTTGTTTTTATTGCTGAAGACAAAGTAAGTCAAAAGAAGACAAACGATACCTACAATATGCTGATAGATACGTATAACAATACTTCGATCGTATAATAGCCTATAACCAGCGGACGATCCAGACGCGTCCAACGATATCTCATTAGTCAAATTATTATGATATAAAAATAGTTTGGACGTTATACGGGAGCAGATGAACATACATACATATCGGTCAAAATCATAACCCTCCGCCCACCGTAGTCGGGTAAAAATGTACATACTCTGTGTCAGTGACTGACTGCCGGATATGAGTATCTTTTTCATGTTTCGTAGGCTAAGGAATACTTTGGTACTTAACTTCGATGCCGATCATGAAGTCATCAGCGGTGTCATAATATTTTTTTTTACCATATTTAATTTATGTTTTAATTTAATTTTCAGTTTTTATTAATTTTATTGATTTAACCATGCATTTATTTTTTGTTTATCTTTTTATCTTTATTTTTTTATCTATCAAAATCACCCTTAGACTGGTTACCGCCACAGGTGACAAGAGGGCTGGCTCTTTCCTTGCTCAAAAAATTCGCTTGACAACAGGAACAGCTTGAATACAGGGAGGACATGCAGCCAGTATCCCACGCGGACGGTATTTGTTTAATTAGGGGTAGGTTTTTATTTTATTGTATTTTATTTTAATTTATGTTATATTATATTGTATTTTAATGATAAAACATGAAAAATTAAAAAAAAACACTAAAAAGCCTGAAATAATATTTCTATTACCTACCACCTCTGCCTACCCCTTCGGGAAAACCGGACGTGATGGTGTGTTATCGAGTATTTGGGGTCGGTGCCAATCTATCTTCTTACTTTTATAGTAGGTAGACTTGGCATACCAAGATTGGCACCGACTCCAAATACTCGATAACACACCATCACGTCCGGTTTTCCCGAAGGGGTAGGCAGAGGTGGTAGGTAATAGAAATATTATTTCAGGCTTTTTAGTGATCCAGGTTTTTTTGAAGTCGGTTTGTTTTTTTTTATAAAAATAATTTTATTTCACGATTTTTAGTGGCGCCATACCAATGAACATTTTGGCATTTTGAACCATATGAAGTAAGCCCAACAAAAGGTAACTGCTGTAAATCTTTGAGAAATTCCCTCGACTGTCTATGGTCTCCATCATTAGACCTGTAATGGCACTTATAACCCATATGGGTGTAAAGTTCTCTCCAATACAAATTAATCAAGCCCAAACACCAGGTAATTGCTGTAAATCGTTGAGGAGTTCTCTCGGCTGTCTTTTGACTCCATCATCAGACCCTTAATGACAGTCACAACCCATCTAGGTGTAAAGCTCTCATCAATACAAATTAATCAAGCCCAAACACCAGGTAATTGTTGTAAATCGTTGAGGAGTTCCCTCGACTGTCTTTCGGCTCCATCATCAGATCGACTCCAGACCTTCATAAAATAGTAGTGCTTTAAAATACTTAATGAAAAAAATTACAAACGCACTAGTCGCTCCTACGATTTTCGAAGGTTCCCCTCGATTTCTCTGGGATGCCATCATCAGATCCTGGTTTCCTTATCATGGTACCACCGCTGGGATATCTCCTTACCAACAAAAAAAGAATCATCAAAATCGGTTCATAAACAACGAAGTTATCCGCGAACACACATAAAAAAAAAAAATATACGGTCGAATTGAGAAACCTCCTCCTTTTTGAAGTCGGTTTAAAAATAAATATATTTTTTTTTTTAAATTTAATTTTACTTTTATTTATTGTTTTATATTTATTGTGAAATTATAATAATTTTAATAATCAATATTGGACTATGTCTGAAACAAAAACATTGAATTGAATAATTTAAAAAATACAAAAATTATCACATTAACTCGTTAAATCACGGTTTAAACCGGCTAGAACGAAAAAGATCCTAACATGGTAGGTAGGACCTGAGGGTTGGCCAGTTAATTACTTAAAATACACTATATTTATTTCAAGAAAACATTCATAAGATCTGAAGGCGTCGGACTCGCACATAAAGGGTTCCGTACCGCCGTAGAATAAACACATCAAAAATATCAAGTTTGAGACTTGATATTTATTTTTAAATGTTATTATATTTTTAGTATTTGTTCTGCACCGGCAACAGAAATACACATTCAGTGAAAATTTCAACTCTCTACCTGTTACGGTTCGTGAGATACAGCCCGCGCTGACAGACGGACAGACAGACAGACGGACAGCGTAGGCCTAGTAATAGGGTCCCGTTAGCACCCTTTGGAACCCTAAAAAGTAGCCTATGTTCTCCGCCAAGACCCAGTCTATCTCCATACCAAAATTCATCAACATTGGTTCAGCGGTTTAGCCGTGAAAAGGTAACAGACAGAGTTACTTTCGTTTATAATATAATAGATTGAATAGGACGGACAAACATTTTCCTATCCATATCTGTAATGTTATTTTTTACGATAATTTATTGATGTATGATATATTTATTACTTGCCCATCCATACCTACAACAAACGCAATAAAGCGACTCCATTGTTTTGACAAGCAATGTATTCCCACTGTCGGCCCAAGACCATGCTGCAAGTATATAACAGTAAGCGAAATAGGGAGTTTTTACAGAAATGACACGAATAACTATGAAATGACAAGAGATGACACAAAATGACAAGAGATGACACACAATGACAAGAGATGAAAAGAAATTACACAAGACAAGGAAAAGCAAACGAAAATCACGCTGCAGTGCAGGTCATAGGTTCGATTCCTGCCCAGGACATGCAGTTGTGTGCATGAACATGTCCGCATGTCCCGAGTCTAGGTGTAATTAAGTGTATATTTCGTTTGTATTTACAAACAAAAAGTAGTATATATAGTAATATCAGTTATCTGGTTTCCATAGTACAAGCTCTGCTTAGTTTGGGATCAGGTAGTCATGTGTAAAAGAATTTCCAAGGATATTTATTTATTTATCATAGGCGTCGGCGGACTGTAAATACTGTACTGTACCTGTAATGTGGCACGACCGTAATATTTTTTCGTAATATTTTTTAAAAAATCCTTCACAGGTCCGACGTCGAACAAGTCCGAGCGGACACTGACAATACAAAGTTAGAGAGAGACATGGTTAGTTCAAGTACTTAAAATGTGAGATGGCGATATTGTGCGCGCGCTCGGAAATAAACAACGTAAGCGCCAAACCACATTTTCTTGAATTAAAAAAAAACTACTTCATGAATTAAAATATGGTTGAAGGGTAGTTTAGATATCATTATTTGCTATGTTTTAGAAATAATTTCGTGATCTAAATCGTAAAAACATCGTGGTAGCAAGGAAAATTGTAAATAATTAGAGCTCATTTCATAAATTTTTTTATCGAGAAAATTTCGTCAAATCGTGATTTGGATTTAAAGATACTCAAGATAATATAGTCAAAAATCATACATCTAAATATAAGATTCCTAGTCCACATACTTACTTAAAGAAAAAGTAGAATAGAAAATCAACCAAATTTCGAACCCTCGTCTTAAATTTGAGTTCACCAAGTTCCTTACAGAATTTCTCGTACAAAAGTGTGACTACGCTTTATGAGGGCGATGTTAAGGTGATACAAATGTTCAACTGGGTGGGTCTAAGTAAATGGTTTGATGAAGCAGCTGGCTTATGTGCAATATAAAGTATACAACATTAAACCTCATATGGTCGGGAATAAAATGGCTTAGCCGATTTACTTTAAATGTTACCAAATTTTGTAGAAATCGATTTCAAAATATGAAATTGTCAACCTTAATCGTAAATGTTCTCCATAGCAACTGAACAGATTTACGTGAAACCTATACCAGAAAAATTGTCAAGACTTGTCTAAGAATCCGTGGATCCAAGATTTAATATTAGTCATTTTATTTAAAAAATAATCAATAATAACCTTAAATATGCGACAAACGTCATGGGTCATCATGACTTGGCCGGCAAAATGTTCCTGGCAGTAGCGCAATGGCGCCGTTGAAAGCTGGACGTGCGCGCAAATTTTTGCGTGAAATTCGTAAAAATGTTACGTCTTCTTAGCTTTTTATGAATTAAATCACGTTTTAAATAGTTTAAATATAATATTGAACATATTTTTTAGAATATTATATGCTTACAAATATTTTTAAATTAATATTTATGTCAGTGACGCGTTTTGTTGTCATCATAGATTATGAATAATATAGAATGATGAATAGGTATATGATTAAAAAGCATAATCCTCTAAAAACCGCTTACCTACTTTCTAATCTTATTGTCTTGCCTAACAACAACAACAGGTTGGGCTAACAATCGGAAGGTCCCAGGTTCGATCACCGGTGGGGCATGCACCAATGGATGAATTTTCATCTATGTGCATAATTTACAGTTCGCTGACGGTGAGGGAAAACATCGTGAGGAAACCTACCTATCCCTCGGGATTAGGTAATAGTCAGTTCCTGTATACACGGCGACAAGGTTCACCACCTGTCACGTTGGGTTCTGACTATCTGGTGAAACGTGGGCTTTGAGTTGGTTAATCCCTCCACAATGTGGTGGTGTATGGCCACTCACGCCTCTGACTACCCCCGAATGGGGATAAAAGTCGTGACGTTACATTTAATTTTTTCATAGTTTTTGTCTTACCTATGATATCTTTTTATACCACTGAGTTGCTACACAAACTTGTTTTTTTTTGGCGGGAAGAGGCGAAGTGCGACATTGAAAATCTATATTATTATAGGTAGGTACTTGGCACTGGCTATATGCGACAAGAAAAGCCAAGACAAAAAAACATGCGTACCGCCTGATGTTAAGCGTGTTTCAGTTGATGTTATTCATACTACTTAATATTAGTAATACGAAATTATTTTTGTTTGCTTATTTTTAAGTTGGACTAACCACCGTTTGGTGGGGTAGTACCACCCTCTCATAGAAGATCGGCGTAAAGCAGCTATTACAGCTGCGTTTCGTACGATGAGTGAGAGAGCCGTAAGCCCAAACCCCCCCCCCCCTTCTCCCCTACCCCTTCCCTTCAGGTCGGCAATGTTTACTATATGTTTAGTTTTATTGAGCATCAGGATTAAGTTGGGAGACCGGAGTTCAATGCTCTACATTACTAAACCATACATCAAACAAACATCACAGCTTCATAGGGATGGGTCCAAATTTAATAAGCCGCTAAATTTGCAGTGCTAAATTTATTTAGTGTCGTCACCTGTTAAATATTTTTTTAGAAATGTAACGTCACCACTTTTATCCCCATTCGGGGGTAGTCAGAGGCTTGAGTGGATATACACCACCCCATTGTAGAGGTATTAACCAACTCAAAGCCCACGTTTATATAGGGTGAATTTTTCAAGTGTGCGTGGATGGCCAAATCCGAAACTATAAGGAATATCGAAAGGTACTCAAAAAAGTCTCGGGGCCGATTTTGGTGAAAACTAAAACTGCATCATTGGATTTTTGAAAAAAAACTAAATTCGTAGCCAGGAATCGAACTAGTTGATTTCGAACTAGTTGAAAAAAACCACTTACTGTATTATTACACCATTCGATAGTGTCGCTGATAAGGAACGAATTCTGGGAAGTAATGACATACGGCAAACTTAAGAAAACTGTGTTTTTTAATAAACTGCTGCATATTTTCAAGTTGACTGTAATAAGTCATACGTACATTACCTTTACCTTGTTCGAAATTATGCTCAATATTTTTATTTATTTACCTTCGCAGCGCAGTCATCTTCACAACATTATGTTCTAATTACAAATTTTCAATAATTTTTGAACAATTAATCAGTTTAGGTTTAATAGTTAGGTAACTTAAGAGAAATAAAATAGTATTTTGTTTAAAATTAGCTCTTTCCTTAAGTTTATCGTAAAAACAATATTCGTAGCCAGGAATCAAACTAGTTGATTTAGAATAAAAAACCAAATACTGTATTATTACAGCATTCGATAGTGTCACTGATGAGAAACGAATTTTGAGAAGTAATTACAACTTCTCAAAATTCGCATGTGCATGTGCATAATTTACAGTTCGCTGACGGCGAGAGAAAACATCGTGAGGGAACCTACCTATCCCTCGGGATTAGGTAATAGTCAGTTCCTGTATACAAGGCGACAAGATTCACCACCTGTCACGTTGGGTTCTGACTATACAGGGTGAATTTTTCAAGTGAGCGTGGATGGCCATATCCGAAACTATGAGTGATATCTAAAAGTACTAAAAAAAATCTCGGGGCTGATTTTGATGAAAACTAAAACTGCATCATTGGATTTTTGAAAAAACAATATTCGTAGCCAGGAATCGAACTAGTTGATTTAGAAAAAAAACCACATACTGTATTATTACAGCATTCGATAGTGTCGCTGATAAGAAACGAATTTTGAGAAGTAATTACAATTTTTATCAAAATCAGCCCCGAGATTTTTTCACTTAGGTGTTGTAATTATTATGTATTGTTCCGAAAACTGGCAAAGTGGAAGCTCGAAGAACCCCAGCGAGACAGTGGAGCACATCTTGCTTCATTGCCCTGTATTTGCACGCCAAAGATATGATGCACACACAAACATAATAAAATTTGTACGGAACCCTCAGAGCACGAGTCCTACTTGCACTTGTTCGGTTTTAATTTGTAATGAGTAGCCCAAATACAAATTTTCATGTCTCAAGCTTCAGAAAAATTGGGACGCCTATACAAACTTGCACCCCCTATTTTACACCGTTAGAGGTGAAATGATCAAAAACGCAGAAATTACTATTCTTAGTTAATAAGAAGCCTAAATATAAATTTTCTTGTGCCTAGCTTTAGAAAAATTTGAACCCCCATATAAACTTCCACCCCTTATTTTATCCTCTTGGGGGTAGAATTTTCAAAAGCGCTGAAATTACTATTTTGTATTTGTATTAGTAGCCTAAATAGAAATTTTCATGTTTCTAACTTCAGAAATGAGGGAATTCCATACAAACTTCCACCCCTTATTTTACCCCCTTAGGGTAAGAATTTTCCAAAATCCTTCCTTTGCTCTTCTTTTACGCTATGAAAGGTACCTACTGTCCAAATTTCATGTTTGTATCACCAGCGGTTTGGGCTGTGCACGTTTTGACGGACGGACAGATAGACAGACGGACAAAAAAGTGATTCTATAAGGGTTCCGTTTTGTCCTTCTGAGGTAAGGAACCCTAAAAACTCACAAAACGAGGCGTTTTGTGGAGCAAGTATTTTATTTTTAATTATACCATATATTATTATTATCATGGAGCTGCTCGAGACCCATGGCTCTGGCTTGAAAATCTTGACCTTACATGAAAATTAGTATTTCGGCTACTCAGCCTACAAATACAAATATTCATGTATCTAGCTTCAGAAAAACTGGGACTATCCATAGATACTTTCTCCCCTTAATTGTTGAATTCTCAAAAATCCTTCCTGTGGTCTTCTTCTACGCTATAAAAAGTTAAAATTTCATGTTTCTAACCCAAGCTGTGCACGTTTTGACAGACGGACAGATAGACTGACTGGCAAAACAGTGATCCTATGAGGGTTGCATGCATGCCCGGCATGCGTTGCATTGCCACTCCATCCGTCCGTCATCCTCCATCAATCCATCAGTCAAATAAGGGGTAACCTTTTCCAAAAATGTGCGCGTACTAGGTCGCAGGCACAGCTAGTAACTAATAAGGATTAGTACTACTTTTATTTCAGTTATTACCCGATGTTGTCAACAACTTTTCTTGTTTTCATTTATTTAGAATTTTAAGTTGTATTAATTTTACTTATTTTGTCCTATAATATTAATCATTTAAATTATGTACTAGTCTTTATTTAAGTAGTACTACCTATTACCCAGTGTTGGGCAAAAATAAATTTCAGAACAATTAAAAATTAACAGTTAGTGAGCTTTTATTTACAATATCAACAAAATAACAATAAAAAAGATTACAAAGAAAAAATAACCTACCCACCTACCTATTAATAAAAATGTAGTACTTAAATTGTACTTAAGATTTAGTGAAAATTTTCCTTTACGAAGATACCCTTATACGACTAAATAAAAGTAGGCAAGATACGAATTTAGTATATGAGTCACTTCTGTTTTTGATTTATCATGTCGTCTTTTTGATGTATCGTGGCGTATCGAAAATTCTAAATTCAAAAAATTCAACTCGCGGTCCTTCGACATTGTTTGAGCAAAAAGCGGTCAACCTCGAGCTGTCAGTTGCAATTGTTCCAGCCTTAAATCCTGAGTGAGGAAGCGAGGTGAAGTTGCGAACTAGGAACTGTGAGTGCGGACGCGAGCAGCACGAGTGTGGGAAGTTACGTCATTGTGCCGGAAAATAAGTTCATTAATACATTCAGTATTTAAATAATTTAATGTTTACTTTGTCATGGTATAATGACAATATTTTATTTTTTGACACAAATAGGTTTATAAGTAGCTTTAGACTGACCCAGGAAAATATGTATCTTCCTAAGAATGATAGAAAAAAGATTGCTACACTGATAGCTTATAATATTAACGCTGTTGTAGATTCAACAAAACTTAGCATAGGAGACGAATCAGTATTATTTAGTTATTCGAATAATGCTGTGATTGACTGTTTAAACTTCCGAGGCCGACAATAGAGGTACATTCTAGTATCCCTGGCGTCTCACAAACGTGCGAAAATTATAGGAAGGAAGAGAGGCCTGGAACGCTAAGATTATTTCACCAGAATATACAGGGATTTTTATCAAAAACATTGGAAATTGAATTATTTTTAGAAAAGTCTCAATATGATATTGTTTGTATTTCCGAGCATTGGCTTAATGAGCATCAAATGTTAATAAATTATGAAAACTACACGGTCATAAGTTGTTATAACCGCAAGTCCAGGCTTCACGGTGGTACATTAATATTACTTAGAAATATTATTAAGTCAAAAGAACGTAAAGATATAGTAGGACTCTCGGTCGAACAGATTATTGAGATTTCCTGTGTTGAGCTGGATAAGCACATTGTAGTATGTGTTTACAGACCCCCAAACATACAGAATTTTAGTATATTTGAATCTGTGATGGAAGATGTGTTAAAAAAAATCTTTGTAAGTAATAAGTCTATTATAGTCTGTGGTGATTTTAATATTAATATTTTAGAAGAAACTAGCTATACTGATAGACTGTTAGGCCTTTTTAAAGCATTCAATTTAGCTCACGTTTTTTTCGAACCGACCAGAGTAACTTCTACTTCTGCCACTTGTATAGATAATGTATTCTGTAGTTGTAAATATTTAGATACAGCAATAGTTTGCCATTTGCCGTCAGATCATAGTGGTCAAACGGTCACCTTTAATTCTACCATACCTATAAAAACCATAAAAATTAAATGTAGGAATGTAACATCAGGGAACTTACAAAAATATAATACTACTTTGTTTACCAAATTAAGTTTTCCCAATTATAACTTAGATGATCCTGATAGTTTTTACGCAGACTTTTTTGCAGTTATACATACAGAATTTGATAATAGATTTCCTATTAAAACAAAGACAATAAAACCAAAATTTACCTTCAGTGACTGGGCCACCCTAGGGATACGTAGGAGTAGGGAAAGGCTATTTGAGCTTTATGAACAGAAGGCCCAGCTTCAAAATGCAGCTTTTACTCAGTATGTTAGAAATTATTCTAAATTGTTTAGGAAAGTATGCCAGGCGGCCAAAACGATACACATTAGACAAAAAATTATATCTGCAGATAACAAGATCAAGACCACCTGGAATATAGTTAACAGTGAAACTGGAAAAACCAAACAACGCAATACAGATTTCACTTTAGAGACCTCGCGTGGTCTCATTAGTTCAAATGAAGATGTAGCACAGGAATTCGAAACGTTCTTTACAAACATCCCTGTAAAAACAACAGAATTTTTAAACTGCTCTCCTTCACTTTCACTCTCACTTCTTAAAGATAACATAGCCACTTGTCCTGTAGAATTTAAATTCGATTATATTAACGATCGGTCTATTGTTAAAGCCTTCAGTAACATACAAATTAAACCAACTGAAGATCTATGGGGAATGTCAGTAAAAGCATGTAAAACTATCATTGGTACTGTGGCGCCATATTTAGCTTTGATTTTTAACAAGTGTGTTGATCAGGGAGTCTTCCCGGATTTAATGAAATACAGTAAAGTAATACCCCTTTTTAAATCCGGTAATAGTAAAGACCCCAACAACTATAGACCAGTATCCGTCTTGCCAGTTTTTAGCAAAATATTTGAAAAGATTATGCTTACTCAAATGTTACATCATTTCAACGCAAATAACATCCTGCATGATCAACAATATGGTTTCACCAAAGGCCGCTGTACTATCGACGCCGGTGTCACCTTAATCAAGCATATCTTCGACGCATGGGAGAACTCACAGGATGCTATTGGTATCTTCTGTGACCTCTCAAAGGCATTTGATTGCGTCAATTATGAAATACTTTTGCTTAAATTGGAACATTACGGTGTTAGAAATAGGGCGCTCAAACTTATAAAATCTTACCTAGTAGGTAGAAAACAAAACGTTCAAATAAATGGTGTTAAATCGTTAGGCTCTCTAGTTAAAATGGGAGTTCCTCAAGGATCCATTTTGGGTCCTTTTCTGTTTTTAGTATATATAAATGACCTTCCGCATATAATACAAAGTAGGGCAGAGATAGTTTTATTTGCCGATGATACCTCTTTGATTTTTAAAGTAGGTAGACATGTAAATAATTTGGACAACGTGAATAATGCTATTCTTCAGGTCCATAACTGGTTCAATACTAATAATTTAGCATTGAATAGTAACAAGACTAAATGTGTAAGATTCTCATTACCTAATGTTAGAAGTAATGAATGCGATGTAGTACTAAATAAAGAAAAACTTGAATTCGTTAATGATACTGTTTTCTTAGGTATTACGCTCGACTCCAAATTACAGTGGGGCCCACATATAAGAGCTCTCGTGAAGCGGCTCAGCTCCGCCGCCTACGCTGTTAGGAAAATTAGACAACTTTCCGATATCGACACCGCGAGAATAGTTTATTTTAGTTACTTTCATAGTGTCATGTCGTATGGTATATTATTGTGGGGTAGGGCGGCTGACATCGAATCTGTTTTTATTTTACAAAAGCGGGCCGTTAGGGCCATCTATAATTTAGGAAGTCGCGACTCCTTGAGGGAACGGTTTAAGGAAATCAACATTATGACTGTACCATGCCAATACATTTATGAAAACATAATGTACACTAGGAAAAATTTACATCTCTTTAAAAAGTTAGGTGAGAGTCATCGATATAACACTAGAAATAAAGACAAATTAGATCAACCGCGCTTTCGACTTGCGAAAGTTCACACATCTTTCATGGGATACTGTGTCAAGTTTTATAATAAAATACCACCAAACATACTTAGTCTTAGTGAAACTAAATTCAAAACTTGTGTAAAGCGTACGCTTTGTAAGCGGGCTTACTACACATTAGATGATTATTTGAAAGATAAAGATGCTTGGCTAGGTGCTGGTCCAGCTCCACCGGAACGGGAATAATTCCTCAGAATTTCTTGTTTTGATTTATTCCTTATTTATTTATTGTTTTCCTCTTCCTTCTCTTAATTTAGCGCTATTGACATATTAGTCACAATTACCACCTTTTTAAGTTGTGGAAATCATGTATCATGTAGCCATTGACAAGCATTTGTATGTCAATTGTAGCGGATGTTGTCTTGCCGTACGCTTACTTAGCTTTGTTGAACTATGTCACTGCGGTAATGGATCGGTCATGCTCACTCTAATGTCCTTGCTTGCGGTGGCTCTGTGGAGCGGGTCACCCTCTTCCCTCTAAAATGGTTGAGGAGGGTGATGCCGCTGCTCAAGTCATGCTCGGGTTCCGGGCGCTGCTTGCGGGGACTGGTCCGCCCATTTTCCACTTGACACCGTTGTTCCAAAACTTTTACAGACAAGACCTAAGCACGGAAGGCATCACACCAAAACAATCGTTATAAATATTCACCTTTTGGTTTGACAGTTAAGTGGGAGTAGGCATGCACAGCTTTCTAGGCTAGTTTTTATTAATTTTTATTTAAATACCTTATTTTCTTTTTTTACTCACACTGTGTTAATGCATGCCTGCTCACATAGCGTTACTGTTTGAAAATGTATACAATTATTCTTTTGAAAAGAGTAACCATTGAGTTTCTTGCCGGCTCTTCTCAATGGAAGCAACATTACGAACCGGTGGTAACGCTAAAATATTGTTTATATTGACTATTTATAAATGCTCTAATGAGCTTACATGAATAAAAACCTTTTGACTTTGACTTTGACTTTGACATTGGACGTATTTATGCACCATTATTTTGTTCATTGTTGGAATTATAAATGGAAATGTCTGCAAAAATTAATCACGGCATAGCACCGCACGCCAATATTGTGGCAAATCTGGATTATCTCTTCAACATAATAAACCTAGAGGAACTCCATAGATATATTTTGGTCGAGCGCATGCGCAGGAACTCTTTATCTGCGCCTTTGAATATGAGTAGACAAGCTAGAAGAAGGATTTTAGTTTTACAATGTCTGTTTCTTTAGTAGCAAAATAAAAAATAAAAACCCGCCAAGTGCGTGTCGGACTCGCACATAAAGGGTTCCGTACCACCGTAGAATATATAAGATTAACGTCAAAGAAATAAGTTCGAAGCAAAACACGTCAAAAATATCAAGTTTCTTGTAAGGGGTCCCCTTTTTTTTAATTTTATTTTATTTTTAGTATTTTTTATTGTAGCGGCAACAGAAATATACATTCTGTGAAAATGTCAGGTCCTATTACGGTCCGTGAGATACAACTCGATGACAGACAGATGGACGGACAGCGGCTTAGTAATAGGGTTCCGTTGGCACCCTTTGGGTACGGAACCCTGAAAATCGCAAAGCTCAAAAAACCGTGCCAACGTCACCAAAGACAAATGTTTATTACCATCTTCCTTTTATAATTCCATGAATAACATTTCTTTATTATTTCAATATCTGCTCGAATCGGGTTGACGATCTTTATTGAACAAAAAACCATTACTCTGGTACCCATTTTAATCTCCAGAGCCCTTGAAGTTTCTGTATTTAAGAGCAGATTATCCTCTGTTGGCAGATGGAAATTGCTTTAACATTATTCTTGGTTAAGCGGGATACGATACTTATGACGACATGATGTAATAGCACCACAGAGTAAAGACTAAAGAAAGATGTGCCCTTATTAGATATCTGTATGAAAAAAAACGTGGTCATTGTTTTTTCATTTTCATTTTACTATTTACCGGTAAATAGTTGAACTACTCGCTTCGTTTTATGTCGATGCTAGTACTAGGCCGACCACTCGGCCGACTTGCTTAGGGCCAGTCCCCTTAGTAACTGGTCCATGAATAGCACTATTATAGCTATTAGATTAGTTGGTACACTTCCAATTCCATTCCATTTTACACTTTATTCAGGAGTTGGGAATCCTATTATACTGCCTTCATCATAAATTATTCAAAATGTAATTTAGACAGTATCGGTGTTATTGAAAGCCTGTATAGTAACTTTTTTCAAGGAAAATTTAACAAGACACGCGTTCTAACCGACTTTAACTTTATTGTAAAAACACGACATGAATATATGTGGTCCCTTTAATTACAGCTAACTACCGACATATCTACGAGCAAGCTATTGAAATTTCCAACCAAATCTAATCTAAATACTACGAATCATTGGTGTATTATTTTAGCAGATATGGTACCACCTAACATAACATTCACCAGACTTGCGCGCCACTATATCCAACGAAATTCACACAGCTGTTATCGAACTCGCAATTCTACAATCAACTTCAAGGTATTTTGATGCGTTTTATTCACCAGAAGATGTTTTCAACATTATTTTCCGCGAACGACTGAGTTATACTGTGTGAACTGTGTCCATGAGTCCGTTTAATAGGACAAACTATTTTGGACAGTTACATATCTCCCTCTTTCTTGGTATAGTCTTTGCTACGACTACATATTCCACAAAGTTGGGAAGCTCTATCGGTCCGACCGCCGAGTCGGCTTCTATAATACCCACAGACAGAAATTGTTTGTATTATTACATTACCTTCCTTCGGGTTCAGACCCTTAATTAACTATGTGGGAGGACTAGGCTATGCTAACACTGGCCCTTGTTATTTTTAGGATTGAAATTCCAGCTTTTGCTGTTTTCCAAGTAAAATAAAAATAATATTAAGGTGATATTATTATATGAAGGTGATGTTATTAACATTAATAGGTAGATTTATTGCATACTGTGTTATCGTTAAGGTCGTTAAAATCCCTGAAAATGTTATCAACTGGTTAAGTTATCCATGTTCCCCATCCACTGCCACTTCAGCCTACTAATTCGCAGGGCTATGTCGGTGACCTTGGTTTGTCTACGTATATCCTCATTTCTGATTCGATCTCGTAGATAAACTACGAGCATATAGTCAAATATATTTCTGACATAGTTTTAATACTTGAAGTTTCAATGTTTATGTAGGGTCGTGTCGACTCTCGCATATAATAGCCGCGGTCCGTCGACCGATGTTTATACCGCTACCTCTGGGCACCGGCTAATTAATCGAGAGGTTCTTGAACTATCTCTAACATCTATTCTGTGCTCTAACTGAAATATACGACGGAACATGGGGTTTTATGTCAAATTACGAGGTGAGAGCGAAGAAAGGTCTTGAAACGAGAAATCAATAATATGATTCAAATGATATTTAAAGGTCAACCTGATATAATGTTTTAGGGAATGAAAGGTAAAAGGAAAGGTAAAAAGGAATATTTAAGTCAAAACGTTAAATAATTATAGTTTGCGACAGGTCGAGATGACATTCGGCTTATGAGCTTTTTGCAGAATAAAATCGGAATCAAAATAAGCAGGACCCGCAACGCAACAGAATAATTTAATTTAATTATTTTGTGGGCGATTTTAATCGTTTATCGGGTCCTGCTTATTTTGATTCGGATTTTATTCTGCAAAAAGCAGTTTTGATGTCTAGTACCTGACCTGTTGAGGTTAACCGCTGCAGATGATGAGGCATACAGCAACATATAATTGCTATTATAATTGATGATGATGACGATAAATGGTATTCACGAGTATCATGATTTTCCACCACCACTGTTGCCGGCCCTGTGAGTGTACCACTCCACCAAGCCAACTAGGCGCTCTGGTGGAGTGCGGCCTCCCGCCCGCTCACAGCCACCGCCTTTTTGTGCGGGTGACGTCACATTTGACAGGTTCCTAGTTGGCTTGGTGGCGTAGTAAAAATTGGGAGTGAAAAGCGTACGCCAAACACAGCCCTAGCAACTAATAAGAACTATCATGATTAGATACATCAAGTATAAAACCTACGAGGAACCACAGAACATTAATAAGACTGGACGAACTAAACAGGTCGACATTATTACTTGACGGGCCCGTTAGCGTGGTTGGCGCGGAGGCGCCTTTCACGCTGCAGGTCGTAGGTTCGATTCCTACCCGGGACATGCATTTGTGTGCATGAACATGTCTGTATGTCCGGAGTCTGGGTGTATATGTATATTAAGTATGTATTTACAAATAAAAAAGTAGTATATGTAGTAATATCAGTTATCTGGTTCCCATAGTACAAGCTCTGCTTAGTTTGGGATCAGGTAGCCGTGTGTAAAAATGTCCCAGGATATTATTTATTATTATTATTATTATTACATTGCTACAGCCAAATAAAGCCACCGTCCGCATGAAGAGAAAATCTCAACAGAAAGTTCACAAACAATGTGGCGAGAGTTGTTCCAGCACCGAACTGAAGACCTAACAATGAAACGAGTTTACGAGAAACCTTGAATACGAACAAAGTAGCCTAGTTACGTCATGTTGGTTATGAGACTGGGCTTCCTACGAATTGGACTAGTTACGTAAGGCCCGCTACATACATACGGAATTCCGTTTCGAAATATCAAATCGGGGTTTCCGAACGCGATACGTCCATACATTTGGATGGATTTACTGCGTTCGGAATCCCCGGTTCGATATTTCGAAACGGAATTCCGTACGGAATTTTCCGTATATGTGGCGGGCTTAAGGTAGGGCTGATTTTCCTTCTTATCGTATGGTTAGTGGCCAACCTGGTGTCAGGGATGTTCAAGCCGCCGGAAGGCCTCAGACAAGGTTTAACGACTGCTGCCTAGATGAAAACAACCGGGACCGACTTTTTACGTGCCCTCCGAAGCACGGAGACGCTCAGTTCAAATACCACTAAATGGTCGCCCATCTCTGACTGACCTTGCCAAGCGTTGCGATGATGTACCATCATGATCATCCATATCTCACAGAAGATCGGCGTAAAGCAGCTATTACAGCTGCGTTTCGTTCGATGAGTGAGAGACCCGTAAGCCCACCCCCCTCCCCCTCCCTCCATCCCACTCCCCTTCAGGTCGGCAATGTGCGAGCAATGCCTTTGGTATTGTAAGCATCTATAGGCTACGGTAACTGCTTAACACCAGGCGGGCCGTACGCTTTTTTGCCACCGCAGTCGTATATAAAAAAATACATTTTTTTATTTTACTAAGTAGGCAAACAAGGGTACGGCCCGCCTGATGTTAAGCAGTTACCGTAGCGTATAGATGCAATACCAATGGCTTCGCTCGCACGTTGCCGACCTGAAGGGGAGTAGGATGGAGGGAAAGGGGGAAACTTCCACCATACACAGCCCTTGAACCTAAACAAACTTATGTTTCATAATAAAATGTTTAGCGCCATGCTTTAGGCTCCCGGGAAAATTAGGCTGTTGGTCCGTGTGCAAATTAATTCGGGACCTCATTTGGTTGGATTTAGGACAAATCTCGGCAATTTTTTTAGATTTGCGTAATGTTTATGAGTAATTTGGTAGGGATTAAGACAGATTCGGATTATTTTTGTACAATTCTCAAATACTGGTAGGTAACACGCAAAAAAAAAATTTGTGTAAGGGCCTCCGCAGACTAGCTACTTTTAGCATCGGCGATCGGCGATTTTGATGCTGCGTCTCGCTCGTTCGCGCTCGAAGAAACGCGACACGGCATCGATACGTCACAAAATCGCCGGTTGCCGATGCTAAAAGTAGCTAGTCTGCGGAGGCCCTAAAAGTCTAGCTTTTATGCTAGGAGCTAAATGTGGATCCTATGCTTTCTGAATGCGAAAATTGAACAAAATAATGATATCTCAATCTTTATATTATGCTAATTATTTGTCTAGCAACTACCCTCAATTTGAATCTTAATCGTAAGCCATTCTTTCAGTATCGGGATACCTTAAATAAAGATACGAATCGTGTTATCACCCTTTACTAAGTTTCACTTATAACTGTTCAATGTTCTATTTTCTCTTCAGTTGCTATTTTTTACATTTTCCATCGCTTCGCTTACCATCCTTAAAGCGTATCAAAAACGTGTTTGTTCCTTTCATATTATAAAATCTTGTTTGCCTTCCATCCCATTCCATCAGAAAAATCGTTACGGAAATATCTCAAAGAAAATTGTTTGCCAGTGATAAAAGACGGCTCCGCGGATATTTTATTAATGAAGCGACGTCGCAGGAGGGAGGGTGTGATCGTAGAATCACACATGGATGTGTCTACAAAGAAAATAACGAAGCGAAACGAATGTCTGCTTCTTTTAGAAGTTTTTTCTTTCTACTTTAATATTAAGAACTCTCCGGTGTTAAGGCGTAGATATAATAGATGCGTCTACATCAGGCGCATGCCACGCGAGCACTCAGTTTTGACGTCGGTACCCATAGACATAATGTCATATCATGAGTGCTTTGGCGAGGCCTGCGAGGCCTAGACGCACCAACTGATCTTGATAACTAGGCATATAATTTTGTTTTGTTCTTCTATGTAAATAGGGAAAGTTTTATAGCAAGTTAGTCTAAGTATGTCTATTGACGTCGGTACCCATAGACATAATGTCATATCATGAGTGCTTTGGCGAGGCCTGCGAGGCCTAGACGCACCAACTGATCTTGATAACTAGGCATATAATTTTGTTTTGTTCTTCTATGTAAATAGGGAAAGTTTTATAGCAAGTTAGTCTAAGTATGTCTATTGACGTCGGTACCCATAGACATAATGTCATATCATGAGTGCTTTGGCGAGGCCTGCGAGGCCTAGACGCACCAACTGATCTTGATAACTAGGCATATAATTTTGTTTTGTTCTTCTATGTAAATAGGGAAAGTTTTATAGCAAGTTAGTCTAAGTATGTCTATTGACGTCGGTACCCATAGACATAATGTCATATCATGAGTGCTTTGGCGAGGCCTGCGAGGCCTAGACGCACCAACTGATCTTGATAACTAGGCATATAATTTTGTTTTGTTCTTCTATGTAAATAGGGAAAGTTTTATAGCAAGTTAGTCTAAGTATGTCTATTGACGTCGGTACCCATAGACATAATGTCATATCATGAGTGCTTTGGCGAGGCCTGCGAGGCCTAGACGCACCAACTGATCTTGATAACTAGGCATATAATTTTGTTTTGTTCTTCTATGTAAATAGGGAAAGTTTTATAGCAAGTTAGTCTAAGTATGTCTATTGACGTCGGTACCCATAGACATAATGTCATATCATGAGTGCTTTGGCGAGGCCTGCGAGGCCTAGACGCACCAACTGATCTTGATAACTAGGCATATAATTTTGTTTTGTTCTTCTATGTAAATAGGGAAAGTTTTATAGCAAGTTAGTCTAAGTATGTCTATTGACGTCGGTACCCATAGACATAATGTCATATCATGAGTGCTTTGGCGAGGCCTGCGAGGCCTAGACGCACCAACTGATCTTGATAACTAGGCATATAATTTTGTTTTGTTCTTCTATGTAAATAGGGAAAGTTTTATAGCAAGTTAGTCTAAGTATGTCTATTGACGTCGGTACCCATAGACATAATGTCATATCATGAGTGCTTTGGCGAGGCCTGCGAGGCCTAGACGCACCAACTGATCTTGATAACTAGGCATATAATTTTGTTTTGTTCTTCTATGTAAATAGGGAAAGTTTTATAGCAAGTTAGTCTAAGTATGTCTATTGACGTCGGTACCCATAGACATAATGTCATATCATGAGTGCTTTGGCGAGGCCTGCGAGGCCTAGACGCACCAACTGATCTTGATAACTAGGCATATAATTTTGTTTTGTTCTTCTATGTAAATAGGGAAAGTTTTATAGCAAGTTAGTCTAAGTATGTCTATTGACGTCGGTACGCATAGACATAATGTCATATCATGAGTGCTTGGGCGAGGCATGCGAGGCATCTTGAGGCACCAAGTGAAATGTTTTGATAAGTACGGCTTTTTGGGGCATTGGGCATGCAATAATGGACCGTGAAATGCGTATAAAATATGTATCCGGCGCGTTTTTGTGAATTGAATTCCAAAATAATTCAAAGTCAAAATTTCACATCAATTGTACCCGTTTTGTCGACATAGCAGCCTAAAACATAAACCAGCTTTATACCCTTTTAGCACAGTACAATCTACATTTTTTATACCCTTGGGCATCAAAAAATCCTTAAGAGGGTATTATTATTTCCCTTTGATATGAAGCTAATCCGGATTTAAAAGCGAGTTAGATTACGACTTTTAGCGATCACCGCTTGTCGCACAGAGTAAAGACTTAAGAAAGAGGTGCCCTTATTAGATATAATATATGTATGAAAAAAAACGTGGACATTGTTTTTTCATTTTCATTGTTCTATCTACCGGTAAATAGTTGAACTACTCGCTTTGTTTTATGTCGATGTTAGTACTACCACCGACCACTCGGCCGAGTTGCTTAGGGCCAGTCCCCTTAGTAATTGGTCCATGGCTTGTCGCAAGTCTTTCGATTATTTGTGAACGCGCTCTTATCGACGTCATTCGAGTAGACAAACGTTTAGAATTCTCCAATTTCTTATTAATTTTTGTTTTTAAATTTATATTTGAAATAAATAAGGTAACGTATAATGTTTATTTTGTTTTACGTCTGTTTTGTTGAAATTTTTCGATCCTTTTTTATATTTATCAAGCTCTAATCACAAAATCTTTTGAGTGTTCGCGCGAGGCATTCGAGGCATCTAGACGCACCAACTTACCTTTATAAATGGGTTATTACACTTAACTAAATTTTGGTTACTTAATTTAGTCGTTACTGAATTTAGGCAATCGCATTCAGCAAGCTATTCAGAAGCTAGAATGGTTTAAATATTCAGAAGCTTCTGAATTTAGGCTTCTATATTTAGCCAAGTGTAATAAGCTCTTAAATCGCCATAGTATTTTTTAGAATCTAACGATATACTGAAGAGTAAGGTAGCGGACAGGTAGACAGACAGGTAGCTTAGGTAGCGGAAAAATAGTGCAAAACCATGTCGCCATAAACTGCTCTAGTGTTAAAAACCTTTTATGATAGGTTTTTGTAAAAGCAGCTTTTGCAGGCTTGTTGTGAAACTTTATAGTAATGTTAATATCTGACCACCAAATTTATAGACATTTTTAACCAGTTAACAATGGTTTTACAAAGCATTTGTAGAACAAAAGTTTTTTATTTTTATTTCCTGGGATATTTTTTACACACGGCTACCTGATCCCAAACTAAGCAGAGCTTGTACTATGGAAACCAGATAACTGATATTAATACATATACTACTTTTTTATTTGTAAATACATACTTAATATACATATACACCCAGACTCGGGACATACAGACATGTTTATGCACATAAATGCATGTCCCTGGTAGGAATCGAACCTACGACCTGCAGCGTGAAAGTCGCCATCACGCCAACCACGCTAACGGGCCGTCATTTTTTGCCCTAGACGCTCGAAACCAGCGCCAACAATATTAAGCATAATAAGGGTTGAGTTAATTATGACTTCATAACCCGCGCGTGCGAGCGGGCCGTGTTTGCGGAGCCAACACGGCCCGCGTGGGTCGAATGTACCCAGGACCCAGCCCCGCCGGGCCCGGATGCATTATCATTACTAGCACAAACATTGGGCTAGTTTGCCAAAAATTAACATATTATTGCATACATTAGTAGGACCCAATGTTACATCTAACTTGTAAACCAATTATGTTATGAAATCAATGTAAGGGCTGCTAATACGGGACGTATTGAAGGGTATTCATTATTCGATTCTTGGTCCAAATTATATAATGTAAAGGAACCTTCATTTTTGACCTAATTATACAGGCTGACTGGTTGAACACTTTACATATTGATATAGAGTGCTCAGTACTCGATTCTCGTTCTAATTATGTAAAAAAATAGGTGCCTAATTTTTGCCTAATTTATCTTTAATTATCCACTCAAAACAATAAGCGTGGTCAGGATCGTACATCCTTGATTTGACGTACCTATCAAGTGTCATTAACTCCGTTCGCGCAGAACACGCGTACTGGCGATAGCGGTGTTCACAATTTCCGAGTTTTAGCACATTAATTTAATTAAGGTTTTCTCTGTATTGGTATTTTTTTAATTTTATTTTTTTAAACGTTTAATGTTACCATAAATTATCATATTTTTCAATATGTAAAGTGTTTAACCAGTCAGCCTGTATAATAAAATACGAAGTAACAAAATAATTAAGAAGAATTAAGGGATAACGGATTAAGCTCATTTACACGAGTAAATTTCCTTTTACAAGACAGCTCACAGTCGCTCGCTAGCGTACGGTGGCCCACAAGATTGGCAAGGTTGGGATGGACATATCGTGTCCAGGTTGTGACACGATATGTCCACCTCTGTAGGTCCATGCGCGACATGGCCGGCCCAGTTCCACGTAATTTTGCCGCCTTCTCGCTCACGTCAGTTATTCGAATGCTGGAGCACAGGTTGGTGTTCCTAACACGATTCATCCTTTAATCCTATGCTAATCTTTTTGTTTTATTTAAATATAGTTTTTGCCCGCGATTTCGTCCACGCATAATTTATCCCACGGTAATCGGGAATATCGGGATAAAAAGTCTATGTGCTGTTCCAGACTATAATCTATCTCTGTGCCAAATTTCATCCAAATCCATTCAGCCGTTCTGGCGTGATTGAGTAACAAACATCCATCCATCTAAACCATAGATTCTCTAAGTGGGCGATAACGCCCCCTTGGAGGCGCTGCAGGGCCTAAAGGGGGGCGGTAAGAGATCCAGAAAAAAAGGAATACAAGACCTACAAGGTGGCGTTATCGCCCACTTTGGGAATGGATGATCTAAACTTTCACATTATAATATTAGTGGGATAGTACAAGGTGCAGTGCATAATTATTCCACAGGTTTTATCGTTTAATTTCTCGAGCTGAGAGGCGTGAAGGCAGGAGATTGCGTCCTTGCATCCTCGCTATTCTCCGGATATCCTCTTTGTAACAATGAAGTACCGTCGGGCCGTAATTATACCATCAGCCCTAGGCATGCAATAAGAACTGAATATAATGGGTTCAGGGAACAAAGTCTGCAATTTTTTCACGAATTAAAATACATTGATCACTGATATTATGTTTCTGAATAATTTATTCCTCGTAAATCTTAGGGCCTCCGCAGACTTGCTACTTTTAGCATCGGCGATCGGCGATTTTGATGCTGCGTCTCGCTCGTTCGCGCTCGAAGAAACGCGACGTAGCATCGATACGTCACAAAATCGCCGGTCGCCGATGCTAAAAGTAGCAAGTCTGCGGAGGCCCTTAAATTTGTGGCGGTCAACATGTTAGAAATCCTCTGGTCGGTGCGAGATAATTAAGTTCTTCACACACTTCAGACAAAATTACAACAAACAAGCAAACGCTCTCAGTGCCTCTGAGAGATTAAACCAGGGGGCTTACCACAAGCTCTTATTGCGATTCAATTATAGGAACGTTTTAACGACGTTTTAATGACGTTTCTTATTGTCATGACAATAAGGTACGTCATTGCACAAAAAGTCGCTGAAACGTTAATACGTTCCTGTAATTGAATCGCAATAAGAGCTTGTGGTAAGCCCCCTGGTAATAACCCCCCAGCGCCGGTGAATACTAGGCTAACCCGGTGTTTAGGCTAAGTGAGGTATGTATTTATTATGATAGTCGGCTCATCAAATAAAAATAGCACTTCTGTTCAGTACGATTTCGTACAAATGGAATGTCGAGCAAAGTATTTTAACATCAAGTTTAACAACGAAAGTAACAGTTTCCGAAATAATATCATAATTTTTAGGGCTACTTGCAGTATCAAATTAAGAAATTTTTTTCTTAACTCTACAACCGCATCGCTTCGCACTCTCGACTGTGATACGGCTCTCACTCATCGTACGATACGCAGCTAAAGTAGCTACCTTACGTCGATCTTCTGTGAGAGGGTGGTACTCCCGGTCGAGCCCGATGAGCTGCAGTCTATTGGCTACAGCTTAACTCTACCACCAATGATAAAACATCTTTAATTTTGCGAACTACCAATACTAAAACATAACGGGGCCGAGGGGCCTAGGCATTTTTTTTTTTTAAAGTCCGGGCGCTGTTAGGCCCGTCCCGCGATCTCCCTCTGACATGGGGGTCAGAGTCTTTTATTAAAATGAGTAAAACACAGATTTTTTATTGCAAAAATTAAAAAAATGCTAATAAAATAAACAATAAAATAGTAAACTTGTCGATTAAAATACAATAGTAAAAACAACATTAAAACAACAAATGGACAAGGATAGGTGTAGTGATACATAAAAAATATAATTTCATACATAATTTAAAACAAAGTTTCCCTACTATTTATTGCAAAGATCTGTCAGCCAGTGTGATTAATAGCGCAGTGTGGTTAAGGTTGCTAGTCGGTGCTTACTACGACAGTAGAAGGTGACAGCTAACCTCTTTCTGCATCAGGGGGCTTACCACAAGCTCTTATTGCGATTCAATTATAGGAACGTTTTAACGACGTTTTAATGACGTTTCTTATTGTCATGACAATAAGGTACGTTCGTACGATTCAATTACGTTCCTGTAATTGAATCGCAATAAGAGCTTGTGGTAAGCCCCCAGGTCTTATTTCTATTAATCACACTGGTTGCTACCTCCGTGCAATAAGGTGCCTAGGCACTAAACCAACATATAACAATAAGCCCTTTGTATATTCATGCTAAGTGAGTTTATGTATTAATCACCAGCTGTACGTGTTCCAGGCGTAAAACACCTTTGGCGTGTCATCAACTCGCTAATTGAACTTGGCTGCGTAATGTGGCGTTCATTAAAACTTCGACTAAAATTGTTGGCGACCTCTGGTTACAAAAAATGGAGTTTTGATGAGAAAAATGTAGATAAAAGGATGTTTCAATTTTCACGATTCTATAAGATTTTCGCATTGCAAATTATGAAAATAAACATTGACCTCCCAAATTTTTAGAAAGTTAAGATGGACTTGCATTATAAATCAGTTTTGTTCCTAAAAATGTTGGTAAATTCTGGCTAAAAATACCTATAAAGGCGGTGAAAGTATAAGTACAATCTATTTCAGACCATGCTGAAACAACCCTTGGTTTGTCTTCCAAAAATCCATCCTTTTAAAACCACACACAGAACAGAAGAGTTAACCAACCGCAGTGATGGATCCCCTAATTCCATATTCGCACTCCTATGTCTGAATTAATTCGAAACTCCCAAATCTCGGTATCTAAACATTCCTAACACCTCAACACAAACACCCTGTAAATAAACACTGCGTGTGTGTGCGCTGGAGCGATTCGTTCCCATTTACTGCTTTATTTAAAGGGCTTTAAACCTGATAAGTGCTTTTAGCGAGCCTTAATCCAGAACTGCACACAAGGGGAGTGCAGACAAATAGGTGTTTGTTTTGCTGGATGTGTGAGTAAGCTTTTTTATTGGCCAGCGCATGGAGTTAACGGCGTCGTGTCGTCCATTGAGCCAATCAACTGTCGTTCTATGGATTAACGTTTCAGTTGGATTCGGTTTGGGGCATTAGCTGGGTCTACATGTGCCGAGCGGCGCACCTGATCAATCAATTTTGGGGTCTGACCACATAGATATAATGACTAACTGATTGCTCGGGCGAAGCAGTTAGGAACTAGTGGACGCGACTATTGGATGGAATAAACTTTGTAGTTGAATAAATACATATTTTTATGTTTAGGACGCGAAATATAAGGCTTAGCTCGTGTAGCTATTTGTAATAGGCAACGATCCTAGAAATGACTATGATCGTTGGTAAATAGGCTTTGTTTTTGTTCACAAAACAAATATTGATATTTATTACCAGTGAGTCCAGTGACATCATTAATCTATACGTTTGCTAAAATCGTTCGTCGCTAGCGTTTGCTAATGTTTGTACTTCTATGATTGATAAGCTGTACATACCATATAAATACTTTACGTGGAGAGACGAAGTAGAGCTATACAAGCATAAAAATACTCTGTGTACATTTTAATCGATTCGTTGATTCATGTTCCCGACATAATCTAAGTCATATGTAGAGTAGAGATATATGTAGAGTGTTGAAAATATTGCCAACAATTTTGAAGTCGCTCTATATTTTTATTTCATCCTTGACAATTTCGTTCAATGTTTCCGCTAAGTACCTCAGGTATTGTCAAATTGGGTTATAAAATCAGGGAGCCATACAATATTAGCATTAATATCGGTAGGTGCGTAAGTGAAAGATCGCGTGTCACGCAGCTATGACGTTGATTCCTGCCTGGTCGACGTAACCTTGGCCACTATTCGATAACCATGGACCGTAGAACAAAGGTTTGCTTACACTTACTTACGTTTACTTTTATATGCTTATAACAGCCGTATACTCAAAGGCTACTCAAACCTTTAACTCCCACTTAGCGGTTTGAGACGTTGTCGTTACCCGTAATTTTTTGTATGGGGCGTCCACGATAAGTACCTATATCTCAAATTTAAGTAGCCTATGAGTATTCAGCTATTAGTTAGGTATCAGCAGTTGTTTTAATAGCTCGGCGGATGGGTATCGTGTCTGCCTAGTATTTTAAAGTTCATCCTTATCCTCAGTACATTTTGTTCACTCACTGCTGGACGTAGACGCGTCGTTTTAAGTTTTTTAGAAGCAATTACAAGTACCCACCTAGTTACGAGTCTGAAGAAAGACACTCGTGTTGTACTTGCTACTTAATTGATGGCTCATTGCTACGAATTCTCGTAGATACTACGTTGAAATCGAAATAATTTAAAAACATGCTACTATCTATTTATCCTGAAAGTAATATTGGATGGGTTGGGTACTTACATTTCATCATCATTTCAGCCAAAAGCCGTCTACTGTTGGACATAGGCCTCCCCCAAGGTTTTCAACAACGACCGGTCCTGTGCTACTTGCATCCAGCAGTTTCCCGCGACCACACTACGTCGTCGGTCCACCTTGTAGGGGTCCCACGCTGCGTCTTCCGGTACTTACATTTAAAATTACCATAATAATATACTATTTTGTTAGTTTTATTTTTGAAGTCTTCAATTTTTTAATGAACTTACGGCCGAATACTCGTAATATAATAATTTAGCCCTTTTATCGTCCCACTGATGGGCACTGGCCTCCCCTCAATGCGAGGGGGATTTATGCCATAATCCACCACGCTGGCCCAGTGCGGGTTGGTGGATTTCACATGTCTAAAGACATGCAGGTTTCCTCACGATGTTTTCCTTCACCGCAAGCAAGTGATAATCATATAATCATATCATCGAATACTCGTACGCAACTTAAATTTGCTGCTTAACTTTGACGCGCCATACAAAAAATGACAGTTAACGACGTCTCAAACTGCTAAGTGGGACTTAAATATTTAAGTAGTCTTTGAGTATTCGGCCGTTAGTCTGTAGATGAAATTTTCATATTTATTTCTACTTCTGTACTCAACTCTATGTAGACCAGTTTTTATTCGGGAAGTTGGTTAATAGTATGGTACTGTAATACCGTATCGATCGGTCTGTGTGGCCACTTCATTATCTACCACTGTCTAGACTAAAGTCGCTGCTTGCTTTACAAATATCAACAGTTCAATATGATGAAATCGATATTTTAGTATAAGTAGGGTATTGAACCTTGTTTATTGTGGCTTAGAATTCAACAAACATAATAAAATGGGTACCTACTAACGTACTTGATATATTATTACTACTATACTTATGTACTTGTAAGGCATCATTCATATGGCGAAGCTTACTACTCTACTAAGCCAACTTGGCGCATGGGTATAAATATCAAATGATAATTAATAATAATAATATCCTGGGACATTTTTGTACACACGGTTACCTGATCCCAAACTAAGCAGGGCTTGTACTATGGAAACCAGGTAACTGATATTACTACATATACTACGTTTTTATTTGTAAATACATACTTAATATACCCAAACTCCGGACATACAGAGATGTTCAAGCACACAAATGCATGTCCCGGGTAGGAATCGAACCTACGAACTTCAGCGTGAAAGGCGCCTCCGCGCCAACCACGCTAACAGGCCCGTCAACGGCCGTCAAATAAGTCAATGATTCCGCAGTCCGTCCACAATGTAGTGGGCCTGCCAATGCCTGGGCACTCCTGTGGCAGTAGCTCCCACTACATGGTAGAAGGACCGTGGAATCAGTGACTTATTATCATCGATATAGAAAAGACTAAAGATGAGTAACTTCATACTTCAACTATTATTCAAATGCGACACGGCAACTATGGTAGTGTGTGTATCGCATTGTGCATGACCGTTCGCCATCAAGAGGTCCCTAGAGACCTTGTGCCATCCTACTCCCGCGCGCAGTTACCCCGTCTCGCTTGCCTCTACAAACCACACTACAGCTGCAGGTTACGCATACAGGCGAGAGGTTTTTGACAGCTTGTATGACAATAGAATTCAACGTACTTTTTTGAATTTAACGTACATTTGGTGGTGACACGATTTGGACTAACTTGCTGAATCTAAGCATTTTCTATATCGATGCTTATTATCATTTGACATTTATACCCGTGCGCTAAGTTGGCTTGATGCAGTAGGACAATGCATTGTTACATAGATTTTGACCGTATACGGATGCTGAAGCTGAATCCTGTAAATATTTGTAGAAATGTGTGTAACATTGTTGTCTGCCATGTGAATGTAACCTAACAAAGTTACATAAGCAACCTTTTTTCCCCAATTATTCCCTTTTCCTTTAATTAACTTTCACATGGCTACGGAAGAGAATATGGTGTGTAAGGGATTTGAGCTGATCATACATATTCATAACATAAATGGAAACCGCAATCTCTTTCAATATAGGTAGAGTCGATTGTATACATATTTGATTTTTAACGTTGCAAAAGAAATTGGTAATCATCGATAATGCCCTTTTTTGTAATCAATATGAAGCAACAAGCTGCTCATTCTTGTACACACCCAAGTACCTACTTTTCGTCATTGGAGAATGTGTGATACCTAATCGCTTTCGTTCGTAGAGATATCATATTTGCAGCTGAATGGGATTCCGCTCCCACTATAAAATCTGTACAACGCAAGGAGATTGCACAACCGTTAGACCCATGGACCAATTACTAAGGGGACTGGGTCTAAGCAACTGTGCACTGTGGTTCAACAACTAAGTCCATACGTCATCACATAGGCGTGGCTTAAGTCAGTGTGCTGTTGGCGTTCGTCCTGCGCAGACGTCTTGACAACGTTCGCATCCCAAATATAATTCTATTCGACACTAGATGGCGACCCTGTGTACGTCATTTTTAAAACCCTGCACTTAGTGACATCTAGTGTGAAAAAGTCAAACTACGTACTAACATCGACATAGAACGAAGCGAGTAGTATTGCTATTGACCGGTAGATTCAAATTCCAAAGTAGGCGTTATCTACATCCCTTCACCCGTGCCTTCACCCGCGCAAATTGTCAAGCGTCGTTTCATAGGGAAAGTAATAAGAACAACTCTACTCTCTATTTTCTCTATGGTTAGATCTCTCATACACTCGGGTCGATAATGCCTTCGCGGCGCAAATGTAGAGCCGGATTTAAACCTAAGTAATTAAAAAAATCTACGTTATATGCCTAATACTGTCATTGAACAACTGTCGTCACGTGACGGGATATCCCTCCCCCGCATGTGTCAGGAAGGCTGACCGCAACGCGGTGTAACTATGCGGTCAGCCATCACTGCCCGCTCGCCTGGCATTCAGCCACGAGGTATTGACCTAAAATGTACTGACAGTAGGCTCAAGTGGGGACAGGCTTTTTAAATATTCATCGATTGGATATAGAATTATACCCCATTTATTATAACACTAGCTTTAGCCCGCGACTTCGTCCGCGCAGAATATAAATTTAAAAAATTCCGTTTCCGTTTTCTGGAACCCAAATCCCGTATCCCGTATCACGCATCCCGTATCACGTATCCCGTATCCCGTATCCCGTATCCCGTATCCCGTATCCCGTATCCCGTATCCCGTATCCCGTATCCCGTATCCTGTATCCCGTATCACGTATCCCGTATCCCGTATCCCGTATCCCGTATCCGTATCCCGTATCCGTATCCGTATCCGTATCCATATCCCGTATCCGTATCCCGTATCCCGTTTACCGTATCCCGTATCCCTTACCACATATCCCGTATCCCGTATCCCGTATCCCGTATCCGTATCCCGTATCCGTATCCCGTATCCCGTATCACGCATCCCACATCCCGTATGCCGCATCCCGCATCCCGCATCCCATATCCCGTAACCCGTATCCCGTATCACGTATCTCATATACAAAATCCCGTATCCCATATCGCGTATACCGTATCCCATACCCCGTATAATTTTCAAAAACGCTATTATTATTATTTTTTTAAAAGACACCTAATCACCAATTTTCTTAATTCTAACTACAAAAATGACGAACTTCCATACAAACTTTCATCCCCTATTTTACCCCCTTAGGGGATGTACTTTCAAAAACCCTGAAATTAATATTGTTTATCTTTTAAAAGTCACCTAATCACCAATTTTTATAATTCCAACTTCAAAAAATGACGAACTTCCATACAAACTTTCACCCCCTATTTTAACCCCTTAGGGTTTAAATTTTCAAAAATGATGAAATTATTATTTTTAATACGTAAAAAGAAACCTAAACACAAATTTTCATTATGCTAACCTCAGAAATGACGAACTTCCATACAAACTTTCGTCCCCTATTTTACCCCCTTAGGGGTTGAATTTTCAAAAACGCAGCAATTCAAGTTTTTTATTTTTAAAAAGGAACCTAAACACCAATTTTCATAACTCTAACTTCAAAAATGACGAATATCTATACAAACTTCCCAACTAACTTTCATCCCCTATTTTACCACCTTAGGGGTTGAATATTCAAAAACGCCGAAAACCATATTTTTAATTTTTAAAAAGACACCTCAACACAAATTTTCATAATTCTAACTCGAAAAATGACGAACTTGCATACAAACTTTCATCCCCTATTTAACCCCCTGAGGGGTTGAATTTTCCAAAATCGCTTCTTATTGCTTGTCTACGTCACAAAATATATCTACTATCCAAATTTCATGTCTCTAACTTCAGTAGTTTCGCCTCGGCGTTGATGAGTCAGTCAGTCAGTCAGTCAGTCAGCATTTCCCTCTTTATATATTAGTACTAGCTTTTGCCCGCGACTTCGTCCGCGTAGACTTCAAAATAAAAAAAAACCGGGCAAGTGACTTAATACTTTTTAGTACTTTTTAGTGCGCCAGGGTTTTTTAAGTCAGTATTTGCTTTTTTATAAAAATAATTTGATTCCACGATTTTTATTGGAGCCATACAAACTTTATCACGGTACCTAATTCGGTGAATGCGTGTTTTGGTAGGTAGGTATATAGAGCCAAAATCCCAAATCCCCCTCCCCTTCTCCACCCCTTTTCCTCCCCTCTCTTCCTTCTGCTCCCTCCCCCTCCATTTCCCTTTCCCTTTCCCCTCCCCCTTCCACTTCCCCCTACCTTACGTCTTCCCCTTCCTCCCTCACCTGCATACTAAGTTTCAAGTCAATCGGGTACAAACATATTTTTCTGCCGTACTTTTCTACCTTTAGTTTCCCCCTTTTGGGTGTTGATTTACAAAATGATTTTTTATGGGATCAAACTGAAGTAGTACCTACCATATTCCCCAATTATTATACCCCATATACCCCAATTATTTAAAATGAATAATCATAACCAATCTCGAGATATGGATGACTAAACATTCGCTGACCCCGCTCTCCCCTTTTCCTTCAAAATATTAAAAACGCTGAAACCCCAGTCTGATTATTTAAAATTAACAATCATAACCAATTTCGAGATATGGATGACTAAACATTCGCTAACCCCGCTCTCCCCTTTTCCTTCAAAATATTGAAAACGCCGAAACCCCAGTTTGATTATTTAAAATGAACAATCATAACCAATTTCGAGATATGGATGACTAAAAATTCGCTGACCCCGCTCTCCCCTTTTCCTTCAAAATATTAAAAACCCCGAAACCCCAGTTTGATTATTTAAAATGAACAATCATAACCAATTTCGAGATATGGATGACTAAACATTCGCTGACCCCGCTCTCCCCTTTTCCTTCAAAATATTAAAAACGCTGAAACCCCAGTCTGATTATTTAAAATTAACAATCATAACCAATTTCGAGATATGGATGTCTAAACATTCGCTGACCCCGCTCTCCCCTTTTCCTTCAAAATATTAAAAACGCTGAAACCCCAGTATGATTATTTAAAATGAACAATCATAACCAATTTCGAGATATGGATGCCTAAAAATTCGCTGACCCCGGTCTCCCCTTTTCCTTCAAAATATTAAAAACGCTGAAACCACAGTCTGATTATTTAAAATTAACAATCATAACCAATTTCGAGATATGGATGACTAAACATTCGCTGACCCCGCTCTCCCCTTTTCCTTCAAAATATTAAAAACGCTGAAACCCCAGTATGATTATTTAAAATGAACAATCATAACCAAATTCGAGATATGGATGACTAAAAATTCGCTGACCCCGCTCTCCCCTTTTCCTTCAAAATATTAAAAACGCTGAAACCCCAGTCTGATTATTTAAAATTATTAATCATAACCAATTTCGAGATATGGATGACTAAACATTCGCTGACCCCGCTCTCCCCTTTTCCTTCAAAATATTGAAAATACCGAAACCCCAGTTTGATTATTTAAAATTAACAATCATAACCAATTTCGAGATATGGATGACTAAACATTCGCTGACCCCGCTCTCCCCTTTTCCTTCAAAATATTAAAAACGCTGAAACCCCAGTCTGATTATTTAAAATTAACAATCATAACCAATTTCGAGATATGGATGACTAAACATTCGCTGACCCCGCTCTCCCCTTTTCCTTCAAAATATTAAAAACGCTGAAACCCCAGTATGATTATTTAAAATGAACAATCATAACCAATTTCGAGATATGGATGACTAAAAATTCGCTGACCCCGGTCTCCCCTTTTCCTTCAAAATATTAAAAACGCTGAAACCCCAGTCTGATTATTTAAAATTAACAATCATAACCAATTTCGAGATATGGATGACTAAACATTCGCTGACCCCGCTCTCCCCTTTTCCTTCAAAATATTAAAAACGCTGAAACCCCAGTATGATTATTTAAAATGAACTATCATAACCAATTTCGAGATATGGATGACTAAAAATTCGCTGACCCCGCTCTCCCCTTTTCCTTCAAAATATTAAAAACGCTGAAACCCCAGTCTGATTATTTAAAATTAACAATCATAACCAATTTCGAGATATGGATGACTAAACATTCGCTGACCCCGCTCTCCCCTTTTCCTTCAAAATATTGAAAACACCGAAACCCCAGTTTGATTATTTAAAATGAACAATCATAACCAATTTCGAGATATGGATGACTAAACATTCGCTGACCCCGCTCTCCCCTTTTCCTTCAAAATATTAAAAACGCTGAAACCCCAGTCTGATTATTTAAAATGAACAATCATAACCAATTTTGAGATATGGATGACTAAACATGCGCTGACCCCGCTCTCCCCTTTCTCGTCAAAATGATTAAAAAATACGGAAACCCCAGTCTGATCAATTCAAATAAGCAATCATAACCAATATCGAGATATGGATGACTTATTAAAACATCCCTTGACCCCGTTTTCCCCTTTCCCGTCAAAATAACAAAACTCGACCACCCCTATACAAACTTTCACTCCACATTAGGGCGTGCAGTTTCGTAGATTTTCAATTTCGGAATTGGCCTACGAAATTGGGCTCGTCAGTTTCGAAATTTCGGAATTCCGAAATTGAAACGACATTTTGGTAAATCGATTAGAAATTGCAATTTTACTGTAAAATTTGAAACGTTTAGTATAAATTGGTGTTTAACGGCTAGTTTATTTAAAAAAAAACAATAGATACGTCGTTTTCGAATCATTTTACGACGAAAAATTGCTTTCAGCCGCAGCTTCAACTAGTGCTAGATTTTATTATGTAGCTCGACCCCTAATATTGTGATGATATGTTTAGTGAAAAATTCGTTAGAATCGGTTGAGCCATTTTCTTGTGGTGCTCGAACATAAGTACAAATATACAGACAAACAGACAACAAACCAAAAACATTTCATTCAGTCACCTTCAAAAATATTTTCACAGACCAGCTCAGGCAATTTCGAAATTGTATAAATAAAATAAAGCGTAGCGCTATATGGGTGTGAAACGTGGACCCTCATTGAAAGAGACGAGCATAGAGTAGATTGAAACGTTGAATTGTGGTGATGAAGGATAATGGAACCAAATCTGTTACAAATGAGTGTCAAATAAAGAAGAACGTTTAGAAACAATACTTATTAGCAGAAGAAAAATGTTTTCATCTCATACAATATGACAACTTTATGAAAATCATCTTAGAAGAAAAGATAGGAGGAAAGCGATGACGGAGACTGAGGAAGACGCAGGACCAGGAATAAATTACATGAGCCTGATTTATTTTAAGGTTGATATCATATCGTATCAGGAGGTGAAAGATACTGCCCTAGACTGGGAATGATGGAAAGAGCTTCATCAGCTACGATGACAAGGGCCTTCGGGTACTTAAATAGAAGAAGCAGATAAAATAAGCAAAGCCTCCACATTGCTGGCGGTCTCATGGGCGTAATTAGATCAATATTATTAAGCGAAAGACCTCAGCAAGCTGGACCATTGACCGTTAGAAACCATAGCAAAGTCAGGAAACAAGTAACCTGCCTCAAATTGAATGAAGGACTTGTCATGTTAAGCAAAATCAGGGATCTTGGTGCAAATCGCTACTCTAGTGGAGACTCGAGACTATCGAAAAATAAATGTCCACTAAGGGGACCTCAAGTGCTATGAAAAGATGACGTTAAGAAGGCCGCACGAACTAGAAAGGTCCTGTTAGACAGATAAAAGGAGGATACTGAAGGAAGTCTATGCGAAATGGTTAAAGGAGAATTAGGATTTTTTGGGGAAAATCTCGAAAGGACAATAAAAACAGTGTGGGCTCTTTCCTTACCCGACACTGATTTCACTCCTGTGCCGTTGATCTATTCCACAAATTTCTAGCCTTCACCTTTATGATCTGGTCCTCTGTACGTGCCTCTGCCTAACCTAATCTCATGATTAGCAAATAGGGTCTTCTACTATTGATCAAATTCGGATTAATAAGAAACAGGTTCAGGACAGAAATACACCCTCGCTCTATAGCTGTTTCGTGCCTCTATGTTCAAACGATTTCTTGGGTTTGGTTTCATAGACTCTAGTTTTACGCATCATGTTTAGGCTCAATAAGTTAAAACTGAGAGAAAGTCCAGGCTGACGCAAGCCTTTGATTTGAAAGACTTGATGAAACTTGTCGAATTTTGCCCCGCCTTGATAAATCCCTCCAGGAAATATGAAGAGTTTTGGGAATATAAGTAAGTAGTATCCCTCTCACATAATGTTTTTGTACTTTTATTCTCAATATTTAGGTCGCGGGATATTATTCTACAGGCATTTTAATAGTTCCATAATGTTCCAGTTCCAATATAAAGACTCTAGGATAGCGCACGAAGTGGAAAAATGATTAATTCAAGAATTACGGCGGCTGTTAAGAAACTAAATTTAATTTCGGATTCCGAAACTGAATGGCCGAAATTCCGAAATTGAAAACTATGCAAAAATGGTCCGAAATTTCGAAATTATGAAATTTCGGAATTTCGGAATGCACCCCCTACTCCACATTTCACCCCTTAGGGGTTGAATTTCCAAAAACACGAAAGAAATCTAAACACAAACTTTCATTCCCCTATTTTACCCCCTTAGGGGTTGAATTTTCAAAAACCCTGAAATTACTCTTTTTTATTTTTGAAAAGACACCTAATCAGCAATTTTCATAATTCTAACTTCAAAAATGACGAACTTCCATACAAACTTTCATCCCCCATTTTACCCCCTTAGGGGTTGAATTTCAAAAAACCCTTTCTTAGTACACCTCTACACATCAAGACAAACCCACCCTCCAAATTTCAAGTCTCTACGATCAGCGGTTTAGGCTGTGCGTTGTCTGTCAGTCAGTCAGTCAGTCAGTCAGTCAGTCAGTCAGTCAGTCAGTCAGTCAATCAGGACTTTGATTCTTATATATTTAGATGAACAATCATAACCAATTTTGAGATATGGATGACTAAACATGCGCTGACCCCGCTCTCCCCTTTCTCGTCAAAATGATTAAAAAATACGGAAACCCCAGTCTGATCAATTCAAATAAGCAATCATAACCAATATCGAGATATGGATGACTTATTAAAACATCCCTTGACCCCGTTTTCCCCTTTCCCGTCAAAATAACAAAACTCGACCACCCCTATACAAACTTTCACTCCACATTTCACCCCTTAGGGGTTGAATTTCCAAAAACACGAAAGAAATCTAAACACAAACTTTCATTCCCCTATTTTACCCCCTTAGGGGTTGAATTTTCAAAAACCCTGAAATTACTCTTTTTTATTTTTGAAAAGACACCTAATCACCAATTTAAGTAATTCTAACTTCAAAAATGACGGAACTTCCATACAAACTTTTATCCCCTATTTTACCCCCTTAGGGGTCGAATTTCCAAAAACCCTGAAACCCATTTTTTTTTATTTTTCAAAGGACACCTAATCAGCAATTTTCATAATTCTAACTTCAAAAATGACAAACTTCCATACAAACTTTCATCCCCCATTTTACCCCCTTAGGGGTTGAATTTCAAAAAACCCTTTCTTAGTACACCTCTACACATCAAGACAAACCCACCCTCCAAATTTCAAGTCTCTACGATCAGCGGTTTAGGCTGTGCGTTGTCTGTCAGTCAGTCAGTCAGTCAGTCAATCAGGACTTTGATTCTTATATATTTAGATTAGAAATAAGAGGCTCGTAGAAGCAAGGATCCAAAACATTTTATTTCAAAGTCAAAACAACTTTTATTTAGAGTGGTTACATTAAAATTGTTTTCACATAAAACAATGCTAAATACTTCGATAACTAAAATAAAAGTACTTTTTATACTGTGTTTTATTTATAATAACATCGTATCACACATTTTAAAACCCTACACTTAGTGACATCTAGTGTGAAAAAGTCAAACTACGTACTAACATCGACATAGAACGAAGCGAGTAGTTTTGCTATTGTCCGGTAGATTCAAATTCCAAAGTAGGCATTGTCAAGCGTCGTTTCATAGGGAAATCTAATAAGAACACCTCTACTCTCTATTTTCTCTGTGGTTAGATCTCTCATACACTCGCGCCGATAATGCCTTCGCGGCGCAAATGTAGAGCCGGATTTAAACCTAAGTAATTAAAAAAATCTACGTTTAATGCCTAATACTGTCATTGAACAACTGTCGTCACGTGACGGGATATTCCATCCCCCGCATGTGTCAGGAAGGCTGACCGCAACGCGGTGTAACTATGCGGTCAGCCATCGCTGCCCGCTCGCCTGGCGTTCAGCCACGAGGTATTGACCTAAAATGTACTGACAGTAGGCCAACCTACCTATCCCTCGGGATTAGGTAATAGTCAGTTCCTGTATACACGGCGACAAGGTTCACCACCTGTCACGTTGGGTTCTGACTATCTGGTGAAACGTGGGCTTTGAGTTGGTTAATACCTCCACAATGTGGTGGTGTATGGCCACTCAAGCCTCTGACTACCCCCGAATGGGGATAAAAGTCGTGACGTTATATTTTTTATTTTTAAACCGACTTCAAAAAGGAGGAGGTTTCTCAATTCGACCGTATATATATATTTTTTTTTTATGTGTGTTCGCGGATATTTTCGTCGTTTATGAACCGATTTTGATGATTCTTTTTTTGTTGGAAAGGAGATATCCCAGCGGTGGTACCATGATAAGGAAACCAGGATCTGATGATGGCATCCCAGAGAAATCGAGGGGAACCTTCGAAAATCGTAGGGGCGACTAGTGCGTTTGTAATTTTTTTCATTAACTATTTTAAAGCACTACTATTTTATGAAGGTCTGGAGTCGATCTGATGATGGAGCCGAAAGACAGTCGAGGGAACTCCTCAACCATTTACAGCAATTACCTGGTGTTTGGGCTTGATTAATTTGTATTGATGAGAACTTTACACCTAGATGGGTTGTGAATGTCATTAGGGGTCTGATGATGAAGACGTAGGACAGTCAAGGGAACTCCTCAACGTTTTACAGTAGCTACCTTGTGTTTGGACTTAATTCATTTCTATTGATGAGAACTTTGCACCCATATCGTTTATAAGTGGCATTACAGGTCTGATGATGGAGACCATAGACAGTCGAGGGAATTCTTCAACGATTTACAGCAGTTACCTTTTGTTGGGCTTACTTCATACGGTTCAATATGCCAAAATATTCATTGGTATGGCGCCACTAAAAATCGTGAAATAAAATAATTATTTTTGTAAAAAAAAACAAACCGACTTCAAAAAAACCTGATGCACTAAAAAGCCTGAAATAATATTTCTATTACCACCTCTGCCTACCCCTTCGGGAAAACCAGACGTGATGGTGTGTTATCGAGTATTTGGAGTCGGTGCCAATCTTGGTATGCCAAGTCTACCTACTATAAAAGTAAGAAGATAGATTGGCACCGACCCCAAATACTCGATAACACACCATCACGTCTGGTTTTCCCGAAGGGGTAGGCAGAGGTGGTAATAGAAATATTATTTCAGGCTTTTTAGTGCATCAGGTTTTTTTGAAGTCGGTTTGTTTTTTTTTATTTATAGTAGGCTAAAGTAAAGACAGGCTTATTAAATATTCATCGATTGGATATTAGAAGTATAAATAACGCCCGCTGGGCGCAGTTGTTTGAGCGTAAGCCGCTCGGCTTACAGCATCGGGTGCAGGTTCGATTCCTTTCACATGCAAATTTCAGAAATGGCATTTTCGTAATTGTTTTTCTAGGGTATTCGCGATAGCACGCGGGTATAACCAATCAAACAATGCAGCATTCTAAGATACATTTTAAGCTTGGATACGAGATGCACATGCCGCGCGAGGTACTCACCCACGTGCCGCGCGAAGCACGACGTTTGCCTCAGTCGCATGTCGCGCGAGGCATATGTCGAGGCAACCTACACTCTAGACAGAGAAGGGTATACCCGAGCAATCAGTTTGACATCGTTCTGTCTCATGACTATGCCACACTAGGCAAATGACAGCGCTCAGGTGAGGCAGAACGCGCATTTGCCTCGCGCGAGGCAAGCCAAACTTCGTGAGGCAATTTGCCTCGCGCGGCATGTGAGACATCTGGACGTGGCTAATCATTTAGGACGTAAGCAGGTCGCTAGACATTTCTACTTGTTCAAAGAATATTTCCAATCCCTAACTATTGTAGCCCGTTTATCAGGCATCACTCACCTAAGATGAAAGACAGCTACATAATAAAAACTCACTAAGCTTGCAAAAAATCAATCTCTTAAAATTCACGTTGTCACGCTTCCCTGAGTCGGATCAATAGCGATTGACTTCAAAAGACCTGTGCGAGATTACACCGAGCGGTGACCTTGGACCCATGTAAGCGGATCCAATCGATCTTCAAAATATTGTCTAGACTGGTCCCTTTTTTCAGAACACCTATGATGCCACACCTATGATTGAACAAATTTGAAACATACGAGATTCGTCCATCTCTTTGACCCGTCGAGATCTGTCGGGTCAAATTGCGCCTGACCAGAAATGATATTCCTTTTGTTCCCCGAAACGGTGATGTACTTACAGGTCAAATAGGTAATAGGTATATTCATTTTCTCTATGCATACAATATGCCTTAAAACATTTCCCTCCAGGGGCAGACGGGCAAAACAAAGCGTATCGTAATTTGAAAAGATTACATGCTACGGAGTTAATTCCAATGTCCATACGATTTTCTACGAAACCTCCCTACATAATACACTTGCTATGGTAGCTAACTAACCACACAAAGGGTGTTATTACCCTAAACCGTATGCTCGGCCCTAATCCCAAAAAGACGTAGCAAATATTAAAATTTCCTTGTGAACGTCCGGAATTAAAGCCGTTTGCGTCGGACGGCGAAAAGGACGTTACCAAACGAATTAAAACATGACATTGTGCTACGAATCCGTAGGGATGGGACATAATAACATTTTGAAAAATATTGTGTGACTAGTCCGTCGTCAGCGTTGCCTAATGGCGTACATATAAGGCATCATCGAGGCATGAGCGGTTAAAATAATCTGCACAGATGTTAGTGGTAAATCTGAAAGTTGGTAATTACTAAACTTATGTTAGCAACGCAATCTAGAGTAAGGAAGAATATTTTTAGAAATGTTGAATACTTAACTAGTTTTACCTACGCCAAATGTTCGACGGCTGCATACAAAAATTTGACGGGCCCGTTAGCGTGGTTGGCGCGGAGGCGACTTTCACGCTGCAGGTCGTAGGTTCGATTCCTACCCGGGACATGCATTTGTGTGCATGAACAAGTCTGTATGTCCGGAGTCTGGGTGTATATGTATATTAAGTATGTATTTACAAATAAAAAAGTAGTATATGTAGTAATATCAGTTATCTGGTTTCCATAGTACAAGCTCTGCTTAGTTTGGGATCAGGTAACCGTGTGTACAAAAATGTCCCAGGATATTATTATATTATTATTAAAATTGACAGGGGCAAGGGGCAGAGCAAGAGGACTGTAGGAGCCCTATACATTATTTAGTCCCTATAACATTAGTTCCTAAAATACATTATTATTGTTAAGTATATATCTCTACACGCGCTTCTCTAACATTTCCTGTATGATCTAGTTCGCGTTGCTCCTTGATAAACATTAATAAACTACGACTAAAATACATGAAACGTTTATATATATTGAAAGTATTTCCTAGCTACACAACCTCCCGGGGAATGCCAAACGATCCTACTAAATGCCTCGCGAGCGCCGGGAACTAACCTGAATAAACCAAAACTAAAGTCGCTGCAAAGTTTAAGCTAACTTGAAGCACAAAGCGTTATTTTCCACTCAGTATTCACTCCACGGCACTTTCCATCGCTCGTACTTCTGCAGTACCTACTAAAATGTATTTTTGCTTTTTAATTAAAAGCGCTTTATTTGCTTTACGCGTAGAATGATTTTGTACTAGCTACGAAACCTAACGTTGACTTAAATCTTATCTTTTGCTAAAAATCTCTAAGGACCTCCGCAGACTTGCTACTTTTAGCATCGGCGACCGGCGATTTTGTGACATATCGATGCTGCGTCGCGTTTCTTCCAGCGCGAACGAGCGAGACGCAGAATCAAAATCGCCGATCGCCGATGCTAAAAGTAGCAAGTCTGCGGTGGTCCTAAAGAAAACAACATAATTGGACACTGAATGAAAAGAGAAACAAAACATTCCTGTCTCATTTCAATAATGAAATATTTATTACGTTTTCGATTCCAGTAGACATTGCTTTGCAAATCTGTACAAATAAATAAAATTGAAGTGTCTGTTCCTAGTGTCAGAATAATAGCTTTTTAGTTAATGCATATGAAAGTATATACGGTACTTATAACAAAAACATATGTTTTTAATTTTTTTTCTGTCTGTCTGGATGTTTGTTCCGACTTATCTCCGAAACGGCTCGGTCGGTTTTGACAGGACTTTCACTGGCAGATGGCTGATGTTAAAAGAATTCACTTAAGCTACTTTTATTTTAGAAAATAATTTGGGTCCCGCGCGAAAAAAAAACATTATATCCAAGCGGACGACGCAGGTAATATTTTTCGCGTACGAAGTCGCGGGCACAGCTAGTATTTTAATATGAACCGAAGGGTATGTTAATGAGAAATGTTTCCTGAGATATCTACTCACTATTTGGTCTATTTTCCTAAGTCCACATGTTCCCTGACGAAGTTCGTGGCGCGAAGTTGGGCTCCGTTCAAGATGGCGGAATTCGCATAATTTATTCAACTCCATTGTTTGTTCGCAAAAGTGCGTTATTAATGTATTATATTTTCTTTTGTTACAGGAATAAAGCGGACAGAATGAGGAGAGGTATGTGTCAGTTTTAATATTTAATGGATTTGATTAATTTCAATCGGGAGGAAAATCTTGATAAGAAAGTAAAATAAAACAAAAGTTTTTGTGTAAGCCTTTTTTAAAGATGAATGGTATATTGTTTTCTACAGGCTTTTTTTATAGGACAGGTGGCAAACAAGCGTACGGCCCGTCTGATGTTAAGCAGTTACCATAGCCTATAGATGCTTGCAATACCAAAGGCATTGCTCGCACTTTACCGACCTGAAGAGGTGTGGGTAGGAGAGACGAGAATGGGGGGTGTTGAGCTTCCGGCTCTCTCACTCAACGTACGAAACACAGCTGTAATAGCTGCTTTACGCCGATTTTTTGTGAGAGGGTGTTACTACCCCGGTCGTCCGATCGGTCGGTCGGAGGATTCACGCAATACAGTTAATTAGGAACTGGATATACGTGAATTCACATTACACTTCTTGTCACGTGTTCAAGAAAAATTTCTTCTACCATTTCCTTAAATCTTCGTTCTAACGTCAACACGTGCTACCCCAAATTCGCCCTCAATTACCTGCCAGCTATTGTTTAACCTTTTAACGTAGCTAATAAGGTTAAACATTAACATTTTCGCGTTAAATTATAGTCACGAAACGAGACCGCATGAAAAACGAGCAGTTTGACCGTGTTAGTCGCAGATTACATTCATGGCTTATATTTCCGTGTTTTTTATATAACTAAGGGCCTCCGCGGACTAGCTACTTTTAGCATCGGCGATCGGCGATTTTGATGCTGCGTCTCGCTCGTTCGCGCTCGAAGAAACGCGACGCAGCATCAATACGTCACACAATCGCCGGTCGCCGATGCTAAAAGTAGATAGTCTGCGGAGGCCCTAAGGTGGCAAAGAAGCGTACGGTCCGCCTGATGTTAAGTTACCGTAGCCTATAGCTATAGATTTGCCATAAACATATCTTTTTTTCTTAGCCTATTTCGTATCCCACTGCTGGGCAAAGGCCTCCCCTTGTGGCAGACCGAGGCGAAGATGGTGCGACGATCTATAGTAAACCTCGTTTCAATCAGGAAAAAAAACTTTGTAAACAAACCATCACTCAACATAAAATCGTCGATTTCACACTTATTTCGTTTTAACTACACTAAATTCTGATGTGGGAATCTTCGAAAACACTGTCGCCTTCATATTACACTCGTTTTAGATTGTAATTTCAACTAAAACATGTAAAAATCGTCGAATTTATAAAATTTTAATTAGTTCGTTGTTTTTTTTCCGAATGCTTTTAGTGACGTGCTGATGTATACGACATTGAATGAATGAAACACAGATTCAAAAAACTGAAAAGGCAGAGGAATTTCATTCCATTATGCCAATATGCCCACTGCATTTTCATGTAGTTTTAGAAATATATATTAACAATAATCATTTAAATTTTAATTCTTACCGATTTGTTTCTACTTCTATGTCCAACGAGTGCAATTTGCACTTTACACTATATTTTTATCTGAATTTTATTTTACTTATATCTTTTTGACTGTATGTTGGGTCTATACCAATATTTGCCAAACTGTCGTTCCAGAGAAAATCACAAAGCACTTCAAAGACCATGAAAATATGAGGCAAATAGTCGTAGACAGTAATCAAACACATAAAAACACAAAATTGATTTCATTCCATAATTATATTTTGATAAGTAAATGTAAAGAAACCGATACCTTCTAATCAAGTTTATTCCATCGAATGAAAACAATCCATTCACTCATTCGTTCATATTCGTTATAGTATACAATAGGCACATCACTAAAACTATTTAAAGACTTTGACGTTTCTTTGTTTACATAGTTTTTTTTTCTGATTGAAACGAGGTATACGTTTTTTTATACTTGTCCTATTTGGTAAGCAAAGATGGCGTCCAGCGGGGCGATTGTGTAACTTTTTGTCAATGTTTCAATTGGTTTCGTATATAATTGACACAGGATGAACGAAACCAATTGAAACATTGACAAAAAATGTACGCAATCACTCCGCTGGACGCCATCTTTGCTTACCAAATAGGACAAGTATAAAAAAACGTACTATAGACACCTTTGCGGGTAAAACGTGGCCACAACAAGCCCTAGACAGGGATGCGTGGAGGAAATATATCTTACGACTCGTAAAACTCATGCTATAACTAAACAGGGTTTTTAAATTATTCTTTAGTTGGGCCACAATATCTGTTCTGCCCTAACATTTGTGCCGGGTGTTTATAATTTCCTCAGCCCTTAGAAGGGTTCTGATGTTCAGACTGTGTTTAACATTGCGAACTGCGAAACAAAGTTGCTATAAAGGGCTTAAATTTATTTTTAAAGACAGTATAATAAGTTTTTTTGGTCGTGCTGTTCATTGTATGGCTTTTTTTAATAAAAATATTGTTTTAATTTGGTTTTAAGAGTAATTTTTCCCTCTGAAAATGTTGTGTATCGTTTTATACAACAGCGGGGCGTCGCATAACCTTTTCGTCGATGTTTCAATTGTTTTCGTTCATCCTGTGTTGCTTTATCAATTGAAATTCATTGAAATCGGGAAGAGTGAACTCCAGAGTCATCCGGATTTCAATTAATTTCAACTGAAAATGCAATACGGGATGAACGAAACCAATTGAAACATTGAAGAAAAAGTTACGCAATCGCCCCGCAGGTGTCATCATTCTTATAACAATCTTGTAATGAATTTTATAAAGAATATTTCCCACATATTCAACAAAGCCGCGAAGATTGTTATCATACTTATTCTGCAAGGAAGTCCCCTCTAAGCGCCGCCATACACGGATGCAGTCGCGTGCCGTCGACTTCAATAGAGCTGTCACTGCCGACTGCAAAATGCAGTCCGTGTGCAGTCGCGTGCCGTTGACTGCAATAGAGCTGTCACTGCCGACTGCAAAATGCAGTCCGTGTGCAGTCGCGTGCCGTGGACTGCAACCAAACTGCAAAATGCAGTCCGTGTATGTTAGCGCTAACTCCTCCCAAGTCATATAACAGCACCATGCATACAATATAACGACATTGTTTACCAGAGAACCTGATTCTGCGACAATAAACGGCGATATTGGAGGTACACGTTAGCAGGTGAGTCATAAAAGCTGTATAAGGGTGGCGGCAAATGCGTTTTTATGACTAGAGTGTATTCTGGCGCATACTTTGGGATGGAGTCGTTAATGTCCGCTTGATAGCGGCTTGGGATAGTGTGGAAGACGTTAGTTAGAGGTTACATAGTAGATTGTATACTTGAATTATATTTTCAGTCTACAATGCTTGGCTAGTGAACTAGTGCTATACGTTAGTCTGTCTACATTGTTTCGCAAACGTTAAACGTTTCTTAAAAGCTAAATATAAAAATACGTGTTTCTTAAATTTCGTTTGAGTATGTATAATAACATATCAAAATTTGTGTGATGATTAAAAAAACATCCTATACATCTCATCTCATAGCTAAACCTGCGGCACGTTATGATGGCCGGTTTGACATGTGGGAGGGGGAAAGGATGAACCTTATTATAACGGAATAAAATTCATTTTCGCATTAATTTTTTGACATTCTTATTTTTTGAAATGCCCAGTCTTATTCCGTTATAATAAGGTTCATTTTCTACCCCCCCCCCCCCCCCACATGTCAAACCGGCCATCGTAAAATGCCGCTACTGTAATTATTATTTCGTACTCATGAAAAGCGGGAAACCGCCGGATGCAAGTGGCACAGCACCGGTCGTTGTAGAAACCCTTGGGTGAGGCCTAAGGGCCTCCGCTGACTTGCTACTTTTAGCATCGGCGATCGGCGATTTTGATGCTGCGTCTCGCTCGTTCACGCTCGAAGAAACGCGACGCAGCATCGATAAGTCACAAAATCGGTCGCCGATGCTAAAAGTAGCAAGTCTGCGGAGGCCCTAAGTCCAACAGTGGAAGTATTTTGGCTGAAATGATGATGATGATGAAAAGCGGATGCCTACAGCTGAAAAAGTGACATTTCTTTATTAATACGCAAGTTACATACTATAGGGATCTAGGTAGGTTATTCTGCTCACAATAGGGATATTCTCCGCTCAGTAGGTAACTACATCGTGCTCGCAACGGTTCTCAAACTAGATAACCTTTTTCATAAAAGCCAGCAGGTTGTTCAGGACACGAGGGCCGCTAAGCCTATCAGCGGGGCTCTTTCAGATCCATTGACCTTTGGTTTACGACTAAATGTCGGCTCAGCGGGCCCGACCTCGGTATTTGTTAATAAATTAAGCTCAGGCTTTTACGGGTCACATGCCTAATTTATGGTTTATCAATGGAATATGCTGATGTTTCAGCGTTCAAAGGTCTCTTTTTTAATATTAATAACATGGTTTATGTTGACTTTTTGGGTTATATTTTAAATAGCTATGAAGTACAAGAGTTGACATAAGTATTTTTTGCGTTGTTCCGGTCTGACCTCCGAAACCGATCCACTGCTCTTTATTAATATTTTTTAATTCCTGTTTGATCCACTAACATTATTTTTCCTCCCGGACGGATCGCAACGATTTTGCGAAAAGTACAGTGAAGAGATAAGAGATTGTGAATCGAAAACATCTATTATTTTAATTTCTAACGAAATAGCAAGTATTAAACATAAAATAATTATGATATTATCAGAAAGCATTAAGAGATTCAACGTTATCACGTAATTTCGCGCCCATAATTCATTTCCCCTGATACAGAAAATAACTAGTACCACGGATTAACTAATTCAACGTCGCTGCGATAAAATGTGCTAAAACATTTTACATTAATTAATTTCAAGATAATCTTCCGCCGTCCATGTTTTAAGAAAATGAAAAAATATACCTGTAGGGGTTCTTTCCGCCAGGATCGACAATGGTGTCCAACGATGACGCTAAGGTTTGACCCTCGACGAGTCCCGGGGAAAATGAAATGAAAAATATTTAAGGAATTATAGAATGTATTTATGGAAAGTTGTCTTGGAAACTTCCTTCCTTTGCAGTGGGAGAAAACAAAAACAGTAACTATAGCAGGGATCTGGACGAACCTGAGAATTACTTATTTAAGCTTTTCTTATTGATAATGAGTCCAATTAGCAGGTGTCGATAATCTGTTCATAAGATGATTGTCGAACAAAGTTTGTAATGATTTCATAATATCATCATCTGCCTTACCTTTTACCATTAGCTGGGGTTGGCGCAGTATGTATTATTCTTCTATTCATTTTATATGTAAGACACTAACTAAAGTCCTCTTTGAACGAAGGGAGCACCAATTTTCACCAAAACATAAAAATTTGGAATAAGGGCAAGCGATCCCGAAACAAAACCCGAAATTGGTTTTGATTTCCATTGTTCATGGCGAAACTTTTGACTGAACTCCATTCAATTTTCGCACCCACGTGACATCCCGACGAATTGAAAATTAAGGAACTCCTTGCAAATGGGGTTTTAATTACCGCCTGGACCCGAGTGTCCCATTCTTCGCGAAATTCATTAAATAAGTCGAGGGCACGAGTCCACTAATTGGCGAACTGACGTCCCAAAAAAGGGCCTGTCAGTCCGACCACTTCGCTCCTACCAATTATTAAATATATCTTCGCTTCTACATTTTAGATTTTAATTTCCATTGAATCGAAATATCTAAAAGGGTCCAAATTTCCCGAACGTAATTTACGTTGATTCCATTTTAAAGGAGAGATTGCTTTTCCATTTCAAAGATATGAAATAATAATCCTTACTTGCGACTGTCTCTGATAAAGTAAAGAGAAAACTTTACTTAGCACTCGAAGAGCCTCAGAATAAATATATCATTTTGTAAGATTATATCAGAGAGTTAAAGTAAGTAATATTGACCTACATGGAGAATGGTGGGATAAAAAATATAATTTATGGTCGGGACGTGAAGATTCAAGGGATCCACTCTGTAATCTAAATAACAAGTCACTCGTCTGACATTTCTTCAATGCCAGGTCAGTTCTTTGACCTTATAATGTGGCAATCAGCCGATTCTTTTATACAGGATGAAATTATTAAATGAAGAATATTTTAAAATATAACTCAACACATGATTCAGAAAAAAATATTTATTTCTTTAACTATTTCTAAAGCATTAACATAGAATTATAAATATTTACACACTAACCTAAATAAAGAAAATAATAAAAAACTTAGAATACCTAAATAATTAAGAAATATATATATAAAAAATAATAATAATACAAAATTATATATTCAGAATATTTTGGGGAAACAAATAAAAATCCATTAATAAAAAAATATTGCTCGGGTAAGCAAATAAGCAAACCATTTGACTGTATTTATTACCTTACCTGGGTAATATTTTTTTATCAATTGATTTGTTGATTAATATTCCCTAAATATTCTGAATCATGTGTAGAATCGCCGTTTAAAATATTACCCACGATTTCGATTTCACCCAGTATTTGTCTCACGCTTTGCAACTGAGGGAAGTGGATAATCATCTTCCAACTCCTATCCTTTCTTTTGATTAAATTCGTGCGGGTTCCAAGACACCTTAGCTTTTCCCCAGGACTCCTTAAACCTTGGCGTCTTCGTTGGACACCATTGCCGATCCTGGCTTACAGGAGTAACAGAGGTGGGCATAGTCCCAATGGTATAACGATACCTTTTTCCTAGTCGTTTCCATCATGTCTGATCGTGGTCAGCGGTAGTAGTCAGGTAGCGAGCCCTCTCGGCATCTGTTTCGGTCCGACGCACTCCTCACCACGTTGTAAAATGTTTGAGAAGCGGTAACATCCATCTGGTCCATCGTGCACGTCCATCGTGCTGACCACGGGTCTCTTGCTTTCAGTGTTACAAACCTCTTGCCTTCAGTGATACAAACTACGATTAAATTTTCCAAACTCACGTCTCCCATTCTGACGATACCCGAGTTAGTACGGCATGGTAAAACATTTACAGACCTCGTTTCAACTAAAAACTATGCAAAGTCCGTGAACTTTATGAACTGCCAGCTGCGTACGACACGTAAACCGAATTCGCTACACTATGTCGGAGCAACAAAAAAGCGGAATTCGCAGCGACAGCCTATGTATCGTCCGACGCAATAAAAACTGTATAAACCCACCCTTAGGAAAACGCGGAGTGTTGCCGACCCGAGACTGTGTACTCCTACCCTTAGGGCCATAAAAGTAGCGAGGCCTCGTTATGTTCAAATGGCAAGATATATTGCGTAAAACTAGCGAAATCTGGTTTATATGTCTGGGGACTGATGAAAATGTTTCATGCTAGACGACCCAGACGTTCGAGTGCCAAAACTTTGTATTATACTTTTATACTTGGCCGCGAGTAAAAAGAATCCTTCGGGAGTTTTGTAAGAACGGATATTGCAGTGTACTTGTCTGGGAACTTGTAACCTCATACTATGAGAATCTTGAACAAAATCTTATATTTGCAGAAGTTTATTTTTAATCGAGTTAATTTGTGTGACTGTTGTATTTGTTTGGTTTTCCTGTAGAACTATTATACTCTGTAGATGTTCTCTGTTTATTAATCAATTGTGTAGTATGCTCAACAATAAGTTCAGATAGGAAAACAATCTAATGCAATTACGCCGCGATATTGTAGGGGTTTCCAGAAAAAGTGTGGCCTATTAATTGACTGGCAAAATTGCCCTTCAATCTCGCTACAAGTATTTATAATCCTCCCACCGCTTGTCTCATGGCCCCACCGCTAATGCCCTATCGATCTGGTAGTTTGGCAGCCGTTACAGTCGGTGCCATGCGGCACACGTCATGGGCCCGCGACTGAACTCTGAACCCGACGATACAGTCCGACGAACCGATGCAATGCGATTAATATTAACTGACACTGTAGATGTTAGATAGACGTGCTATTCATACTTGTGTGAATCTTTTTAATGGTAGATAGCTCTTATATTTGATCTCGAAATCTTACCAGCTAGACCAAAATTATTTGGGTTAAAAAAACAGAATCTTTTCGAGTTATGAAAACTGTAGCGCCTTACCCGTCGAGGTTCGAACAAATCCACCAACCCGCACTGGGTGGCTGACCTGCGTGGTGGATTATGGCCTGAATCCCCCTCGCATTGAAGGGAGGTCATTGGCCTATGGGAGCTGCGTCAATAGCAATTCTGCAAAAGCAATTATTTTTTCTGTATTTCTAGCAGAAGCCTTAGCAATTACACAACATTTCAGTAATATAGTCACACATTTGTGACCATTGTTCGGAAATTTAGCGGAATGGCTAAGGATTCTGCTACAAAATCTGAAAAATGAATTGCTTTTGCAGAGTGCTTGTGGCACTGCTAGTCCCGCTGGAGTTGGCCGTTAAACGGATAACATTTATTCGTTTTTATGCTGTTATAATGTATTGTATGTAACGTAATGTTATTGTTAACTAACGGAGAGGCACATATTGCCGGTAGAGGCGGTGGCGGCGTGACCGCGGCGACATGAGCGCGGGCGCACTGCGGGCGCACGGCGCGGGCGACTCCACGCCCGGCTCTGACGTCGGCGAGCGGATCACGCGGCTCTTCCCCAAGTGCCGCCCCAAGAACATGCAGCACCAACACGACAGGTACTTTCACATACACATACATATACTCACGCCTGTATCCCAAGGGGGTAGGCAGAGACTATTGATTGCCACGTGCTACGATTCTGACACACCTCTTTTGCTTCATCCACATTCATACATCTTCTCATGCACTGCCGTCGGTTGAGGGTGCTACGGACTTGACCTTTCTGGACTTTTAACAAACCAATTTTTAAGCACGATCTTTTTACGTAGCCTTTGGTTGGTTCCCTATGACAACAGAACGCGTCTTGCGGAAAACACAATAGGTACATTCTTTAAATACGTGCATGTTTCTTGTAATGTGCTTTCAATGTCATAGAGTCAACATGGGGTTCTTCAAAAGGCGTACAGGTCCCTAAAAGGTCGGCGCCGCATCTGCTCCATTTAAGTTGCAGATGTCCAGTGCGGCGGCTTCCACTTACCATCAGGTGGACCGTCTGCCAGTGTGCCATCCTTGACTATAAAAAAAATGAAAAAAGTCAGCAAATTAAATCGTCAGTGTTAATGAAATCGTACTTCTACATCTGCATCGTTCATGTACTTATGGCTAAATCTGACGATTCGGAACCAATTTCAGAAACAACACTAATAGGTTTTCCATAGAATATTTGTCAAAACACCATATTTATTTGATGGATAAAAGTTATCCGTCGATTCCAAAACAGGCCATTAGAAATTTATTTAGCCATAGAATATTATTATTATCATCCTTTACTTGCGATCTGTAGGCGTTTTCGACCAACCATAGACTGCTGTTGCAGGTTGACCTCCGGTCTGGAGGGTCGCGACACCAACAACTTGAATAACGCGTCGTCAGACGAGGAGCGAGGCAACGAGGGCCAGCTGGTCATACTCAACTCCAAAGGCGGCACCTACAAACTCAGGGACTCCAGGTAAATCTGATATTGGTAATCATTTCAAATCGACGGCATACCCCGTAGACTCCCAATACAATGGTAAGGGGGCTATCTACCCTGTCCTGAATATTTATTTAATAGTACATTACTGCCGCGGTCTCTAATGAGTGTGTTGTTGACCGCGTTGTTGATGGCCGAAAGCGCGGCGCAGCGCAGCTCCAGGCCTTCACAGCGCGGTCGGCATTGCAACCCTTGATAGACAAGCTAAAATAAAGGCCGAGACCAAAGGTCGAGGCCTTTATAGCGCGGCCAGCAAGGGTAACTATGATGACCAAGCTTGAAGGCCGTGAGCGTAGCGAAGCTTAGCTTGAGGCCATTATAGCGTGGTCAGCAGTACACTCATTAGAGACCAAGGCTTGTATAGTGCTTTACTCAAAAATGCGACTATTAGTTTAAACAAAACTAGCTAAGTGGGTATAAAAATTAATACAATTATATTTATATTCTACGAACTATATCTATAGTTGTGTAGTTTCTCTGTTTACGTTTCCATGGCAACGGCACGACCAACTCGTTTTTAACCTTCAATCAGTTTTTTTACGAACCATAAACATACCTGTTTGTTGAGTTTCCATGGCAACGGTCAAATAACAAATATAATGACGATAATACCGGGTAATAATACATTGTATGTCTAGTAGCTCTTGCAGTACGACAAATCCCATTTTGCTCGAAGAAGGTTTGTGAAATAAGGACAACATTATAAACTTTTTTGAGTAAAAAAAATTACTGTTCTATTCATTCAGTTGTAAATTAATCTCGAGCTCCAAGATGCAGGCCATCGGTCTACTTTGGCGCTCATCTATCATATGTTTTTATGCTTTTTTTCTGTCTTTTTCTTCTTCGTATCGTATGGTCAGTGACCAAACTAGTGTCCGAGATTTTTCAAGCCGCCCGAAGGCGTCTGACAAGGCTTAATGACTGCTGCCTAGGTGACAACAACCGGGACCAACTTTTAACGTGCCCTATTTTTCAAATGCCACTAAATGGTCACCCATCTCTGACTGACCTTGCCAAGCGTTGCTTAACCTCCGATCGTTTATCGATCAATGATACCAGCTGGCTAAGAGCGCCCCTCTCTCTCTTTTCTGTCAATAAACTTCTTACCTTATCTTCTTCTGATACCGTCTCCTATTTGGAGTAGGGATCATCATATATCTTCACTTCAGAACTACCCGAAATATAGTTAAATTTACCAACAGAGCTATGGTAATGTTACAATGCATTGTATTAACAATTTCTGTTACCAGGATCATAGAAATCGCGGGAGGTCGGGAGCTGTACTCGCAGAGTCGAACGAAGGCGGTGCGGAAGCTGCGGCACAACAACACGCACAAACACAACCTCAGGAACAAAGTGCGGTCGCTCACTAAGGACACCGCCGATTACGCCGCAGACAACATCAGCAACGAGGTGAATATACCTAAATATAATATTAATTAGATGTGTCCATATGGCGCGCATGCCTCACCCGAGCACTCATATTATGACATTACGTCTATGCGTTCCGACGTCAAAAGTGAGTGCTCGCGCGAGGCATGCGCCTGATGAAGACGCCGCCATTAACTTGTTTTTGAAGGTGGCAGAGCCAAGCCGTAGCCAATTGACTGCAGTATACGGTCTGGCGGGTAGTACCACCCTCTCACAGAAGATTGGCGTAAAGCAGCTATTACAGCTGCGTTTCGTACGATGAGTGAGAGCGCTAGATGATCAACACCCCTTCCCGTCCCTCCTCCTCCCTCCTTCCAGTGGGAAGGGGAGTGTCCCTTCAGGTCGGCAAAGTGCGAGCAATGCCTTTGGTGTTGCAAGCATCTATAGGCTACAGTAACTGCTTAACATCAGGCGGGCACGCATGTTTGCCACCACAGTTGCCAAAAAAAGCTAGCTTCCGCCCGTGACTTCGTCCTCTTTGACTTTAGAATGTCCTGTACGTAAGATTATGGTATGGGTAGTAATCAATCCGATAAAACATAAATTAAATTTAAAAAAAAACAAAATTTCAGATATCTCTACACAGAATAAACAATGAACCCAAAAAGATGATATCTCGGCACACGTCGCCCTCGTACACGAACGGGGACCGCGACCTGGTCATAGACCAGAGCACCATGGGCATCCCCAAGAACAGTTCCCCCATCCTGGACCCGCATAAGACCAATGACGTCAGCGCGAAGAGTAGCCCCATAGCGGTGGTGGCTGATGGCGAAGTTGTCGTCTTCGATGACAGTGAGGACTGGAAAGGTGAGGTCTAATGCCGTGTGTCCACTGGCAGGAAAACTTGCACAAGTTTACTGCCGCAAGCGACTTCCAATGTGTAAACACTCACGCAAGTGGACTTCTGCGACTTGCCGAACTTGCTGCAAGTCCCACATGTACACGGTTGTGGAAAATTTCAGTCAGTGGAAACACGTCAGCAAGTGACTTCTGCAAGAAATTGCGGAAATTACTTGCCAGTGGACACACGGCATAATGCCAAGTGTCCACTGGCAGGTACCTTCCGCAATTTCTTGCGCGAGCGTGTACATATTGGAAGTCGCTTGCGCAAGTCAACTTGTGCAAGATTTCGTGCTTTCTTGTGAAAACAATTGACGTCTGCAAGAAATTTGGGAAGTTACTTGGCAGTGGACACTTGGCATAATAGCGGTTGATTGACCATACCATAAGCATAGAGTAAGGATAAATATAGAGCTACGACGAAGCCGTCTAGACAGAGCAATCGCGCCTCAGTAGTATGAGACCGCCCCATACTACTGATGCTCACCCAGAACCCACCGTGCGATTGCTCTGTCATTGTACAGTCAGCAACGAAAGTCGCTGAACATTCAGAATTTTTCTAATCGGTTTTACTCTTTATTCTACAAACGTTGGTAAACCTTTATAAAACCAAACATTAGCAACATGTCTACATTTTGTTTCGATAAAGAAAAGAAAATTTATGGATTTGATGCAGAACAAAAGTGTGCAAGCTATTTGAAAAACTGAGAATGTTCAGCGACTTTCGTTGCTGACCGTACCTCTGAATTTATCCTTCCTCTGTATAGCCATATAAGTCGAAGTTAGAGCAGCTGTATTCATTGCAAAGTTAGGCTGTCCATAGTTTAAATTATATGAACAATGCTACATCGTAACTAGACATATGCGGATAGATTGTTATGAAACTTTCTAGAAGGGATGAGGGACACCTACAAAACTGGCTACAGAATATTGAACCGTTCTGAAATTTAATAAAGTAGAAATTGCTTTGTAATGTTTAACGGCTAAATGTCACAGGTCACTGATGTTTTAATATTCGAATATTTTTTTCTCGTAATTATTTTTTTATTATTTTATCACAATCAAGTTTGCTTTAATATCTTCGCTTTGCTTTGATCCACTTCTATTAACACCTAATGTATTATTTAATATTGTATACTTCAATTAACTTTATCCAGACTGACTGTCTATCTTAATTTTGCCAATAAAAAACAATTTGAAAAATATAAATTCTATTGAAATGCAATTATTCTATTCAGCTAATTGAAGTTTACAACTCTAAAGGTGAACTTACATTACGGTCGATCGATACTGGTCAATATTAAAATAGGTACATTATTCGATCGGTTCTATAGGGCAGCACCGCGTTCGTGCAGTGGTGACTATAGTTCTCGCGTTATGAACTGAGTCGTCGGGCCATAAATAATTTCCCTATGTCTATCTCGCTTGCACTTACGGGCCTTATGGAGCCGCTTAGTGAAGGGCGTAACAATGAAAGAAATATATCGATGAGTAACGGTTATTATCGTACGTTGTTCATAAACTTTAACGAGTTAACAAAGTTCAGATATTAAACTTTATAGTAAAAATAATAAATATTATCTTAATTTTATTTTATTCGGATCACTTTTCAATTAATTGACAAACAAGAATACGTTGTGAATAACTGTTCGAGTTTGGGGGCTAATATCGCCATGTAATTTCTTCAAATCAACGTTAGAAAATAAACTATCCATAGTGCGCAATGAGTGGTAACACGGGAATGTATTTATTTAATTGCAGTAAACACATTTATACAAAAAAAACGCGCACTGCAATTGCATTTGGTAACGACCAATCAGGAGCGTACACATCGTTAGTGACTCATCGACACCACGTGAGCAGGTAGCCGTTTATCGATAACGGTCCCGGAGCGCTGCACATTCCTATCTCTATTGACATTTATGGCCCCACGACTCAGTTCATAACGCGAGAACTATAGTCCGTCCTCAGCGTTGTCTAATGGCATACATATAAGGCATCATCGAGGCTAACCCGGCTTTATATAAGTATGTACCAAAAGCAAAAAAAAAACGATCGAAGACTAAATCGACTGTAATATAACATCGCCTTTACCAACCTATATCCATCCTTATCCAACTAACCATTACATCTATGTTTTCTCTCTCTTTTATTTTCAGTGATATTGAATTCTGTGTCTCTAGGTTTGAGGACGGAGCCAGAGGCAAGTGACGATGAGGTCGATATGAGTGTAAAAAGGACTTTAGACAATATTAAAAACGGTGATAGTGATGTGATGAACAATAAGAGTGAACTGAGTGACGGGAGTTCCTCGCCCTCGAAGGAGGATGTGAGGTTGAGTGACGCGAGCCCCTCGGGGGTGTGGCTGTCGGGGGACGAGGATAAGAACAGGGTAACGAGGGTGATAGGCGAGCTGCCAATAGCCGAGTATGAGGGCTCGCCGAGAAGGTATGGAGTTGGGAGCCAGAAGGCTACGAACAGGTCGCCGAGGCCTGGATTTCCACAGGTCAGTAAAGTAGCAACAAAACTCTTCTAGCAACAAAATTGATTTGGAATACCAGTGTTAATCCATTATAAGTTTGTATAAAGGGGGAAAAATTCAAGATAAATATTTTACCCTAAAAACGTAAGTGAATCGTATTTAGTAGAGATGGTACAGTTTACTAAAAGTATATGTAATGAACGACAGGGATTTTAAAATGGTGTGCAAAATACAACATAGTGGATGAGTTTTTTTTTTATATTTGTAAATAGTTAGTTTGACGGTCGCTTGGCGCAGTGCATCGGGTGGTTGCGTGTTCGATTCCCGCCAGAGGAAAATTTCGGAAACGGTATTTTTGTACTTTGCCCCGTGTCACTGGGATCGCCCGCAGTCCATCGTACGGTAGCCATAGTACAAGCACAGTCTAGGTCCTTTCATTGTGGTACAAGCGTTGCTTAAGCCTCAAACACACGTATTTTTATAATTGCGCAAGTCTAGACTTGCACAAGTATACTGTAACGTGTATTGGTAGACATTGTGCAATTATTGCGCAATATTTTCCAACATACGTTCCATTATACTTGTTAAGTCTAGACTTGCGCATGTATACTGTAACGTGTATTGGTAGACATTGTGCAATTATTGCGCAATATTTTCCAACATACGTTCCATTATACTTGTTAAGTCTAGACTTGCGCATGTATACTGTAACGTGTATTGGTAGACATTGTGCAATTATTGCGCAATATTTTCCAACATACGTTCCATTATACTTGTTAAGTCTAGACTTGCGCAAGTATATCGTTAGGTGTGTGGCCGGCACTAGTTTATGACCATACAGACCATACAGTTGGTGTGTAAGTATGGCGATATTTATTTATCATTATTTATTAAATATCCTCTGGTATTAAAAAATGTCTAACTAGAGGGTAGTCAAAAAATATCAGTAACCTCAATAATAATTGCAGAGGGTAGTGACGGAGAGCCGCGACGTGTCGCCGCCGTCTGGCTCCGCGGCGTTCGACTACCTGTACGAGTTCTCCGAGACGAGGAAGGTCCTCGAGGAGTTCTTCCGGTGCCCCGCGCAAGCTGGCCAGGCACAGCTCAATATCAACGACGAGATTGTTAATTTCCAGGTGAGGTTCCACTCCTACCACCAAGCCAACTAGGAACCTGTCAAATGTGACGTCACTAGCACAAAAAGGCGGTAGCGGTGTGCGGGAGGTGTGGCGGGCGGGAAGCCGCGGGCGGGAAGCCGCAGGCGGTGGCGGGTGTGCGGGCGGGGAAGCCGCATTCCATCCGAGTTCCTAGTTGGCTTAGTGGAGTAGTAGTTGTTGGCGCAGCACAATGTCAATAAAAATTAGGTATCTGATAACCCTGGTCTGAATTAAGAGCTTTTATTTTGAATAATATCAGAGTTTCCTCACTAAAATTGTATGTTCAATTTTATCATTAGAATGGTTCGAATGCTTTTGTCAACACTTTGCAGGAGCAGAAATTTGTTTTAAAAAAAAACTGTACCTACAACAGGTTTTTCGCCTCCTAAAAAGTTGATATAATTCACGTACGGCTTCTGGCAGGCGCAAAGAAAAAAATATCGTGTTGGGTACACGATATTTTTTTCCGGATCTCTCACTCATCGTACGAAACGCAGCTGTTATAGCTACTTTACGCCGATCTTCTGTGAGAAGGTAGTACTACCCCAATCAGGCCAGCCCTTACATGAGCTGCAACCAATTGGCTACAGCTTGGCTCTACCACCAATTGTACCCAATTGAAAATGTACGTTCATTATTAACAGGATTTAGACTACGAACTTCGGCGGCAGACGCAGGAGTGCCCGTCCGAGAACGGGCTGGAGGGCAGCGAGCCGGAGTGGCCGCTCGCGCCCGACACGCTCGACTCGCCGCACGCCGCCCACAACCACACCAACTTCCTCGGACTGCAGGTCTGCAAGGTACAGTCAGCAACGAAAGTCGCTGAACACTCAGAATTTTTCAAATCGGTTATACTCTTTATTCTACAAACGTTGGTAAACCTTTATAAAACCAAACATTAGCAACATGTCTATATTTTGTTTCGATAAAGAAAGATTATGGATTTGATGCAAAACAAAAGTGTGCAAGCTATTTGAAAAATTGAGAATGTTCAGCGACTTTCGTTGCTGACAGTACCATATTCGATAGACATTCCAACTTACGCAATTTTGAGAGATGCAGAAAGATGCAGAAACTGGATGATTGGTGCGTCTAAAAGCAATCAGTTTTGATGTATGACCACGTAGACATAAAGTTATATCTGTTTGCTCGGGCTGCTCGCGGTTTATAAACGCGCTAATGATTTTTTTTCAATAGGTAAGTAGGTTTTTAATAATTTCGAGGTACATACTATACAATTAACTAAAACTTTATTTACTGCTGCACTGGGCACAGATTTAAAAATAAAAATATATGCAAGAATGTCTAACACACTGCCGCGGAAAAAACTCGAATACGCAGGTTGTGTCCGAGACTATACGCGCGTATTAAACGCAAGTGCGTATTACACGCGCGTACTTTCCGCACGGATCGGTGAAAGCGTTCACCATCTCTTACCTCTTATTTCTAATCACCAGCAACAAAGCGCCCTCTACACGGAGCCGAACGTGCGCGAGCTGAGCGTGGGCGCGGCGTGGAGCGGCTCAGCGTCACCTGGCGCTGCGCGACGCGACCGAGACCGCGACCGCGACCGAGACCTAGACCGAAACTGCGACCGAGACCGCGTGCCCTTCGCTCTCTCTAGCGACACCAGCGACACGGGCAGCGACCTCTCGCTCATCATCATGGAGAACGAACTATCAGAGATGAAGGGTAAGTGCTATAACATTTTCAAGAGACCAGTAGCCCGATTCATGTAATAAAAGACCGTAACGATATCGTAGCGACATAGTCGTTGATAGCCTTTTCGACATGGCAAGAAGTCCTTGAGTAACCGTTTTTCGTTGAGCAAACGTTTGAGTTGAAGTCCTATCGAACTGCGTTCTAGGAACACGTGAACACCAACTTTTGATAGGATTTCGATCGAACGACTTTCGATCTTCAGCGTTATTTGGATTGTTTTATTTAACGTGAATCGGGCTACAGAACAAAACTGAGATATATTTTTATCCACGAAGTACATAAGAAAATGGTCCTGACCTGACCTGGGTGCCTAATTGTTTAGCCATTGAACTGCCACTGTAGGGTTTTGCTGAGGGTTCCGTACAACTTTAATTATGTTGGACATACGTAGTCATACCTCATAGTCGTAGACCTGTCACGTTGGGTTCTGACTATCTGGTGAAACGTGGGCTTTGAGTTGGCTTAATACCTCCACAATGTGGTGGTGTATGGCCACTCAAGCCTCTGACTACCCCTGAATAGGGATGAAAGTCGTGACGATTTTTTTTTTTTACGTAGTCATCCCGAGATTCTTGTCTAGGCAATTTTTGCCTGTTTTCGGAACAATACACCCTCAGGCGTTGTAATTATATGTATTGTTCCGAAAATGGGCAAAAATCGTCGAGACTAGAATCTCAGGATGACTGCTTATCTACAAACATAATAAATTTTTTACGGAACCCTCAGCGCGCGAGTCCTTCTCGCACTTGTCCGGTTTTTATTTTGGGGTTAAATTTTAAATAAATTGTTTGTTTTAGTTCAAATGGACACGACGAGGGTTGTGGTGACGCACTTGCCCGTAGTGGAGGACGGACTGTCGTCCGGACACGCTTCCGACACGGACAACAACAATCAAATGATACAGGTAAGGGCGAGGCCCCACTAGCACGTTGCGCTGCGTCGTCGCAACGGATCAAAGGGTCGACGGGCGAGAGACGATGCGGGGGAGGATGATGCGCTAGTACAAAATCTTGCGACGACGCAACGCAACGCGCTAATGGGGCCCGGCCCTAAGTCAAGTAAAAGACAATGGGCAAAATGTGCCCACCTCCTATATTCATTATAAGGGAGAAGCATGCCAGAATTGGCTGTGTGTCTGGAGTTATTCGATTTAGAAAAAGAAGATTTTTTTGTACTCACCGCAGATCGTGTCCAAACCGTTCATTCATATTTCTACTTTGTGTAAGTACGTGAGGTGGGCCCACGCTTCATATATGCCCTTCATCCTTTGTCCGACTTCCCTAAAACCTATTTTAAAATTCGAATATTGTAATGAGACGCAGATCTAAGCTTCAGTTGTACCAACCTAAACTTGTTTTTATTCAGACTCATTCGTCAGTAGTGATCAAGGAGATCGTAGAGAATGGCACCAGCACGGACGCTCACGTGCTATCTGATGCTGATCTACATTCTTTGGATCCTCTAGGTAAGCTAACGACATATTTTTTTATCAAAATCAATTCATTTATTTTGTTTAGGCCTACAGGAGCATGATGCCGTAGGTACTCACAAATAAACTACTTTAATTAATTCTTACTCAGCTGAGTCTCAGCTCAGCTCAACTCAGGTATCTCAGATCTCGATTGAGATCGAACTTAAGATACTGTTTTTGACAGATGTTCCATACATTAAACGTCAAAACTGCATCTTAAGATCGATCTCAACTTTGAGATAGATAAATTAATACGGGCCTCAGATACCTGATGACCTCAAGCACGACTAGACTTAGGTTCGATCTCAATCATGAGATCGATTTATTAATACGGGCCTAAAACTGTAAAAATTTAGTTTTATCTGAGACTACGGGGTATATCGTGGGTAATATCGGGACAACACACAGAGGTGAGAGGTATCTTTAGTCTAGTCTAGGGTGTTTAGTTATGGTCCCTTCGGGAAATAATGAATCAATGGTTGGTCAGCCTGTAAATAGATATATATATTTATATGTACGTGTATGTGCAGTGTGCAGCGAGACGGCGCCCCCGCCGCCGGCGCCGGCGCCGCACCGGCCCGCGTCGCCGGCCGCCGCGGCCGCGCACGTGCCGCACGCGCCGCTCCCCCCGCACGTGCCGCTCGTGCCGCACGTACCGCTGGACGCGCTCGAGCCGCACGCCGCGCACACGCCACACCACCACCACACACCGCACATCGCGCATCACGACGACGTTTACCCGCCCAGGTAACTCGCATTAAAACCAATCACACTAAATAAATATACTAACTAACCAAATATACCAAGTTATAACGAGTGTATTAAAAATTGGCGGGATCTTTAAAAAAAATGAGCCGATTTCGATAACTTTTGTTCCTAGAAATGATTTGTAAAACCATCGTAAACTGGCTAAAAGTATCTATAAAGGCGGTAAGTACGAGTACTTATATAAAACCAGAGTTGCAAAAATACAGGAAATTTAAAATTAAAACTGATTAAAACGTGTTTAAATCATTGTTTAAAACATTTATTTAAATCAGAAGGAATAAATCACGGTGTTTAAAAAAATATATATATATATAACGTCACGACTTTTATCCCCATTCGCGGGGTAGTCAGAGGCTTGAGTGGCCATACACCAGCACATTGTGGAGGTATTAAGCCAACTCAAAGCCCACGTTTCACCAGATAGTCAAACAAAAGTAAAAAACCATAACCATAGGTAGTTTAAATGATTAAAACATGTTTTAAACAAAAAAAACCATACACACACAACATACATATACAATAACTATGGATAAAACAACTTCATATTTGTGTTTATGTTTCTCTCAGGAAAAGGCCGTCGTCTGCGCAAAGTACAGAATCTGTGGAAATCAAACCAACAAGCGGTGACGAAGGTAGGCTAATATATCAATTTTTACAATGTAATATGTGATAATTGTGTTTATATCCAAGTTCTCTTTCAGATGAGGCTGACACAGATCTGGAGACTGACCGACTCCTCGGCCAGCAGAGGACTGACGATCAAGGCTTCTTCGATGATAAGGTAACCTCCTTTTAAATCCTGTCAATCTATTTGAACTATAATATCATACCAATAAAGATCAATTTTAAGATGCACATTATTTATAGTTGACACGTTATCTATCTATCATACAAATAAATAAAATTATGTAATGTCAAAATAACAGCTTTTTACTAAACGCACATGGAATTATACACGGTAGGTACTTTTAACAAAAAGGCAATTCATACATTTTCTTGCCTGTCTGTCTGCTTGTTCCGGATAATCTGCGAAACTGCTGGACAGATTTTGACGGGATTTTCACTGGCTGATAGCTGATCTTATAGGGAGTAACATGGCGGCAAACATTAACAAAAATATTGTTAATTTTGTTTGTTCCTTAATAATAGTCATGTGCCTTATATGAACTTACGTCGTTCATGTTGTATACATTAAGGTCTAATTTGGTTAACGAAAAGCTCAATGTGGGTAGATATAGTGACTCCACCACATCTTAAATGGAGTCAAACAGCTTTCATTGTCGTAATACCATAATAAGTTCTTTGACCTTTGCCATTAAGAAGTCACATACCTGCCTTGTTTACACACTGACTGTCAGATTTTAATGGTTCAAACGAACAAGGTAATTTTAAGGAATTTAGACCTTCTTTTAAAATGTTTAGAATGAAAATCGGATTCACGGTTGTTTACTTAGGACGTACCTATTTGTTATTAGTGTCAATTAATATTTTTTTTTCGTTTTGATTTGATTTTTCATAGAAAATTAAGGGTTATTATTTATCTAAGACGAGTGGCCAATATGTGGCTGCTACTCGTCTCGGCTCGTCCAATCGTACTTGTATAATAAATTCTGGCCATCGGTTTCGCCCCATTGAAAATTATGTATACCAAATTCTGTTTTCATGCCAAATTATATCTTAATCTGTACATTCATATTGATTCACAATATGGTTGCGTACAATACAGACATCTCTAAATATAGATTATCTGACTACCTACTGTTAATATGGATATAAATTGTTAAACCCATTAACGGAAACAACAGAGATAACAAACACTAAAATGTGTCAATAATTAATTCATGGCGTTTTTACGACTGGCTCCATTACAAAATTAATTAATTATAGTACAGAGACTAAGCCAGATATGATGTAATCATCAGCTGTGCGATGTAAACACCTAATAGGTCGAGTCAGCGCGCGCGCAGCCGACCTTGCTCTCCTATTATTCTCGAGCCATAGATCGTTAACACCGGAGATTACTTTTATGCCTACGATTACATGACTCTGTGATGAAAATTATTGCATTAGGAGTGGTGTTTTATAACACACATAAGAAGTAGGTTCAACAAAGCAATCAATGAATGTTGCTAAAAATTTACTTTCACTTATTAAACACATACCTCATATACCTCCTAACTTACTAATGTTACAAACACTTTTAATATAATTTTATTTGTTAAATACCTATACAATACAATTCAAACCTGGGATTTTTTTATTTTTTTTACACACGGCTACCTGATCCCAAACTAAGCAGAGCTTGTACTATGGAAACCAGATAACTGATATTACTACATATACTACTTTTTTATTTGTAAATACATACCTACCACCATACCTATAGCTAAGTAAGAAATCGTTACAACAAGAACTGTCAGTCATCTAGCCTTATGCCATGTGTCCACTGGCAAGAAAACTTGCACAAGTTTACTTGCGCAAGCGACTTCCAATGTGTAAACACTCACGCAAGCGGACTTCTGCGACTTGCCGAACTTGCTGTAAGCCCACATGTACACGGTTGTGTAAAATTGCAGTCAGTGGACACACGTCGGCAAGTGACTTCTGCAAGAAATTGCGGAAGTTACTTGCCAGTGGACACACGGCATAAGACTTATTCAAATCTATGTTTTAATACGACCTAGGTGTGTTTTGATATTCATTTGTTTCATTCAGGTTTAAAAAGAGAATGACATCACTTCACTACCTATGTAATGTGCCTACGCTTGTTATTATTATTCTTTGCCCATCCATCTGTTTAGTGAGTATCAACGCAAACCGGTGGCAAGCCAGTATCGGAATAACACGCGAACATTACACGCGCGCTTGCATCCCACTATCTTTATCATGGGAAATGGGCGATAACACTCAGTTTATTGAACGCTCAGTTACGATACTAACCACGTACGGTGCAGTCGTGTCGTAAAAATGTGCGATGAGGAAAAACAACCTTGTCTAGATGACAATATAAACGAAAATAGTGAAAATAATGTGAAAACAAACTATGAATTTAGTGAATCGGAACCGTGTTTAAATACTGACGACAATAATGCGGAGAAAGTGAATATTACAGAAACTGTAAATGAAGTGACGTTAAATGAAAACGTGTCAAATGAAATTTGTGTAAATGAAAATAAAAATGACAGTGTTGAGAATTTAAATGAGGGACCAAATGAAAAAGAAGTTAATATAAATGATGTGTTTGAGTCAAATAATATAAATGAAGTGTGTGAGTCAAATGAAGGAAGCAGCGTTGAGTCAAGTAGTAATTCTGGGGAAGTTGATAATAATGACTCGGTTAAAGTTAAGGAAAGGAGACATAAGGTAGGTATAACATGTTTATGAATACCTACCAATCTGTTTACCTTAGGTAAATACATAAATATGTTCTGTACATTATCATAAATATTTCCACACGATTCTATTGCAACTAGAATTGTTTCGGCATTCTTTCATCATTGTCAGAATTACTTAACACTAACTTTACCGGTAGCTATAATATGTTGTCACAGAATAGATAAGTTATAAGTAGGTAATTTACATACGTGTAAGTTAAAGTACCTATATAATAGTTACTTATGTAGTTAGTTTAATGTTTATACTGATAAAATATACGAATTTGGAAGTAAAAATGTTATAAACTGTGGCCTTAATTTCGCGAATTTTCTTATAACCCGAGTGACATTGAAACTAGTGTAGTTAGAAACGCCGGGTATGTCGTATTTGCTTAACATGATATGCATGCCATATATTTAATCGTGGAATATTTTGTTGAAGAATTGATCATTGGAAATTGGTTTATCCGTACGGCGTATTTCGGAAATAGTCTTTAATAATTTGCCTCATCTGGGTGCTACTGGGACCGCTCCCAGACTATGTATGGTGCCCATAGTTATGTGCAACAAGCAATGCTTAGTTTAGGATCATAATAAATAATTATTGATGTACTTGACTTAAACATACCATTCGTTTATTAAAAAACGTTTAGATTAGCGATTTTTTTTCATTAGTATTGTGTTCGTTTTTACTTACGTAGGTATTTCTTAAAAATATGTTAATTAACATTGGATAACATTATCTTATACTTATCGTACTCAAGAGGTTGATACTTAAAAGGTCGATTGGGTCGACCTGACTCAAACCAATCATGTATGATGCAACGTGAACAGGCATATACTTACAAAAAAAATAACATACATTACCCTCTTTTTCTTGGCGCAGTCGGGTAAAACACCAATCGTTCTTTACCATAAAACTATTTTATCGTTTCCCACAACTCGATCCAGAGAGACTCAGCCGAATACTCGGACGCAACTCAAATTTGAGAGTGGCCTAACTTAGCCGCGCTTTAATAATGACAGATAACTGATTCTCAAACTGATTGACCTATGTAGTACAAATTTCTTGGTCACCCAAGTACCTAGTAAAAAGCATATTATGTCAAGTAAAATATCTTTTTCAAGTTTTTGGCTGCGTAAAGCACAGGAAGGTCTTTAGATAGGCCTAATATCCCCCCCCCCCCCCCACCCAAACTTATCAGTAAAGTGCCGGATACTTTACTGACAAATTACCAAACTTCTTAGGGGGAAAACAATTACCTATTTATATGGACATGGTAACGTTGCAGGGTTGGCGCAAGCCGAAGTCCCGGACGGTGATGCCGGCGGGCAGCGGGTCGGGCTCGGCGCGCTCCCCGCCGCACGCGCACGACACCCCTGACAACAGGGACGAAGACGCGCTGCACAACGGAAAGGTGAGGACCAAAAAGAATATAACCACTATTATAAGAGTTGTATCTCGTCTGACCGCAACCGCTGTAATGCGCCTTAGGTATGCGCGGCGAGGACTCTGGGAGGTGGGGAGTGGTAAAACGCCCCCGTCTCGCCGCTCGCGTACCTAAGGCGCATTACAGCGGTTGCGGTCAAACATGAATTCTAGGATTTGCAAAGTGTATGAAACGGAGGACTATAAATATGGCGGCGGATACAATCCGTCCAAATTAAGAAGTGATGTGGATAACTGACTGTTCTTATTAATTCTGTTTCAGGACAAAGATGGAAAGAAGAAAACCAAAAATAAAGAAGGTGAGTAAATCATTATTATAAGTCCAGAAAAGTTCACATTATAAATAGTAAAAAAAAAACTAAACTCTTTTTTCCTCTTTGTCGCCGCGTTTTGGATTTCTCATATAAATCAAACATGGTGAGTTTTCTTTTTCGATTAATCGGAATTAGGTTTACTAGGTATGTATGAGATAGTAAATTACGGAAGGATTTTTGATTTGAGATAGATGCCTAGTAATAATACACCTACTTATTTTCCAGATGTGGACCATTCAGTGCTGATCGAAGGGGTCCTATTCCGAGCCCGATACCTAGGCTCCACGCAACTCGCATGCGAAGGACAACCCACTAAAGCAACTAGGATGCTTCAGGCCGAAGAAGCTGTCTCCAGGATCAAGGTAACGTTTATAAAATGAACGTGGTATTCCAAATTCGAAATCAATTAAAAATAGAATGAGCTTACATGATAATACGTAATCTTTGAAAAAAATAACTTAGCCAAAGTTGGCGGTTTACCATGTCCTATCGTAAGCTGAGTATGTTTTTAATTTTAACACTGGCTGAATACACGACAGAAAATCCACAAAACCTTTTTATTGATTCATGTAAAGCCGTTCTTTTTTTAATCTATTTTTTTTTAAGAAAACCTTTTTGTATGTACCCCATAAATTATACCCCTTTAACCCCGAATAATACTTTTAAGTAATGTTTTTCACACAAACATTATTCTACTGAGTGCTAAGGCAGTTAAGACTAACCTATGCTCATACTAATTACATGCATTCTCATAATATAACACAGTTTACGGCGAATTACCGTTTGCCCGTGTGAATCGGTATAAACGTTTGTATCTTGTAGATATCCAAGAGTTCAGAGCATGAAATTACTTCACCTGTCCTCACTTTTGTCTATAGCACTAATTACTATTTAAACACTGGCAACATGAGCTTTACTTGTACGCTGGTGTGACCAATTAATTAATTTACATCTTCTTTTTTACTACTAATACTGAGTTCTTTATTTAAAAGTTGACAAATTTAAAGTGTGGAATAAATACACTCGACAAACTTAGCGGAGGCGTTACCGCACCTTTTTATAATTAAAAAAAGAGCACTGTTGCTGTCTATTGAAACCTGTCTGCACGCAAAACTTTTTTACTATCTCTCTATATCTATCTCTGTCTTCCACGATCATCTTGTACATAATGTAATTTCATGCTCATTAGGTTTAGTGTATTGAGAATGCTAGTGGGATGTTCTACCCTTTACAAATAAATCTAGCTATTAGAAAACTGGCCCGAATTGAACCCGTATGTGTGGCGACTCGCCCGACCTGTCCGCCAAACCGTTTGAGCTCTTATTGACTTGGCACTAGAGTATTTTTTTCAGTGTGCTCCTCACCCCTCGACCCGACCCGAGAAGATGTCGGCTCCCGTATTGGCCGGCTAGCCTCCTCTGAAAATGTTTGTTTATCTATCGCTTATTCCGCTTGATGCTATACGCTTTTGTAACATCGATGAGGTAAGGTTAATTTTGCGATCATATTGTGCTGTGCTAGAGATTTTGGCATGATGAGCCTATAAGTAACGCTCGACCTTTATAAAAAAATTGTGATGAGTTTACGAAGAGTGGAACATATTTTTTATGTGTAACATTCTTCGTAAACTCACGTCTTTTTTGTTAATAAATAAAGCATAGATTTATGAGAGTTTCGCGCGCGCGGTTTAACTAGATACCGTCCTTCTATGAAATATAATTCCTAAAAATGCGACAACTTATTATCGCCGATGGTTGCTGTCAGTTGTACTGAAGTACACCGTCTGCGGCGTAATAATAGTTGCCGCATTTTATTGGTGCGCATACCCATCTAGTTGGAGCGCTCTCGCGGAAACTAAAATTAATCTATTTTTAAAAGTTACCAACCTACGGAGACGCGCTTTTTGATCCATGCACTATTCCATGATACGCACAATACAGCATGAAACATACCCGATTCACACCGGCTCGTGGACGCGACACGTGGCACATCGCGTACTAGCTTTAACGCCTACGCACTAAAATATATCCTATTCTAATATAAGGTTGATCCAGTTAGGTCTGCTTTCATATCAACGGTGGATCGCTCGCTTCTCACATCATTGTGTGTTCGTATTCGACTTGTTTTGCTTGCTTCTGCGCCGACATTTTTGTGATAATTCTCTCGCCGAGTTTATAGAGAATTTAGCCAGATTACAAAGGTTTTACAAAGCGTTTCTAGGGACTAGTGATTTGTAATGCCAGTGTAAGTTCGTCGTAAGTTTCTATAAAATTTGGGGCTAGTTTGTATACGTTCTTAGGAAAAGCGAGCGAAGTAAAATTTGGGGTATGCATTTGTTACTTAAATCAGTGCAGGGTAGTGCGACACCAAGTTTTAATATAAACAAATAACAAATGAATATTTAAAAATGCCAAATACCTTGTGAATAAGGTCCTCTTAACAAATATTAGAATTACTTCTTTTTATGATTTTTTATTATTCTTACATTTCTAATTAATCATGAAAATAACCATGCTTTAAAAACGCACGTATACGCAAAATAAAAATAATGTCTGTAATAATATTTTTTTCTAAATTAAGATGACTTCCACATACATACTATGTACTGAAAAGAAAAATCAGAACGTAGTTTTATTTAAAATAACATTGCTATAGTGAATCAATAATAGATAGCACAACAATAGGTACTTAGTAAAATTAGTTTTCAAATAATGTTAGTTATTCCGTTTATTTAAATAAACATACTCCACATATGGCGCAGTCGAACGTTTGATAGTGACGTGAAACCAGAGTGGTGCAAATTTTAATTGCGATTAATTAATTGCAAATTGCAGGTGATGTCACAATTGACAATCAATTGTGATTTGGTCGCGATTGACAAACAAATCAAAATTAATTGTTAATTGTGACACCACATGCAAGTTGCAATTAATTAATTGCAATTACATTTTGCCCAACTCTGCGTGAAACAAAGCGAATACAACATACAAAAGCTGTACTCGGTACTTGGCGGGGGCACTGCTTCGCCCCGATGTGAGAGTATCGAGTCGAGGAGGTTAGCCGGTGTGTCCCACAGTGGGGCTGCGACGGGCCGTACTCTGGCGTGTACGCGGCCCCCGCCGCGGTCTTCCGCCTCTCCTTCCTGGGCTCGGTCGAGGTGGACGAGGACTCCAGGCGCAGGAAGAAACGCCTCAAAAAGAACATGGTCGAAGAAGCCGTCACTAAGATCAAGGTGGTTTGGCTGACAGAATCAATTTTAGAATATTGAATTTGAATTTCGAATCGGAAAAAAAACAGCGACTAATTTGAGTTGGTCATCAATGGTGATTATGTTGGTACACCACTAAACTAATGCTCGGGATACACGGCGACACTCGACCCCGCCACTACAACTGTAACAAGGTGTCGCGGTGGTGTACACACGCAGACACTCGATGTATACACTGAGTGTATTAGTGTCAAGTGTCGTTGTGTATCCCGAGCTTAACTGTATTGCCATCCTTCTCATGATCGTAACGAATGAGCAAGATAGAAATACTTTTAGATGTGTCAAATTTAGTTTAATCCTAATTTGTGGCCAACATAATAAGCACCAATATCATTTTGTTTGGTGTTGCTATAGCCATACCCGAAAGTTTTATCGAAATTTTATTAAAAAATACATTTTCATTTCACACACATTTTGAAATTTCGATAAAATGTACCATTTTCATTGTGTTAATAATTAACAATACTAATGGTAAATGTATTTTCCTTCTTGCTACCATGGGTAATTATCAGGCTTTGGTAAGTGTCTAAATTCTAAATTGTTCATTATCGCTTTACAAAAGAACGGGTAAGGATACACGAAGTCACTAGACACTCAGTGTATCGACACCGCCACTTCAACTGCAACAACATGTCGCGGTGGTGGACACACGTAGAACACTCGATGTATACACTTAAAGTCTGATTAATAATTGGTCACGTCACGTTGGGTTCTGACTATCAGGTGAAACGTGGGCTTTGAGTTGGTTAATACCTCCACAATGTGGTGGTGTATGACCACTCAAGCCTCTGACTACCCCCGAATGGGGATAAAAGTCGTGAAGTAATTTTTTTTTTTTAATAATTAAGTGGAGTTAAATGACAGCTTTTTATGTCAAACGTAAAATTAATTTGATCCATTCATCATGAATAACGTTGTTTTTATGATTCTAGTTCAAATTAATTCAATTTTATTTACTAAAGAATAACAAAAACATGATCACTCATTAAACATAGATTCAATTAAAATATAAATTCACTGTCATTTTACCCCACTGAATTATTAATCAGACTATAGTATCTAGTGTCGTCGTGTATCCTTACCTTTATATATTGTTTAATTGCAAACTTAATTTTACACTAACTATCAAGTCATATTCATCACCTTGTTGTCTCATGTCACTAACAACATATTCAAGCTTAATCATTGTATTACAATAGTGCCTTGACAATAATATTTTAAATATTTACCTTCATTCGGTTACCCCATACTTGGCAACTGAGGTGCCAAACAAGCGTACAGCACGCCTGATGTTAACCAGTTACCATAGCCTATAGATGCTTGCGATACCAAAGGCATCGCTCGCACGTTGCCGATCTGAAGGGGAATGGGATAGAGGGTGGGAAAGGGGGGGGGGGGGGGGGGCTTCCAGCTCCCTCACTCATCATACGCGACGCAGCTGTAAGGGCCTCCGAAGACTAGCTACTTTTAGCATCGGCGATCGGCAATTTTGATGCTGCGTCTCGCTCGTTCGCGCTCGAAGAAACGCGACGCAGCATCGATACGTCACAAAATCGCCGGTCGCCGATGCTAAAAGTAGCAAGTCTGCGGAGGCCCTAATAGCTTCTGTACGTCCATCTTTTGTGAGAAACCAGCCAGTATACGACCAGGGGGCTTACCACCACCTCTTATAGCAGTTTTGTTTTAACGTTTCAGCGACTTTTTGTGCAATGACGTTTCGTATTGTCATGACAATAAGGTACGTCATTGCAAAAAAAGTCGCTGAAACGTTAAAACGTTCCTGTAATTGAATCGCAATAAGAGTTCGTGGTAAGCCCCTGTAGTCAATTGGCTACAGCTTGGCTAAACGAATAAAAATGTATTTAAAAAATCTTTCTTCCAGGCACCGGAAGGCGAAAACCAGCCAAGCACAGAGGTTGACCTGTTCATTTCAACGGAGAAAATAATGGTGTTGAACACGGAATTGAAGGAGATTATGATGGACCACGCTCTCCGGACTATATCTTATATTGCGGATATTGGAGACTTGGTGGTGCTGATGGCGAGGAGAAGGTTCGTGCCGCACGAGACCGACTCCGACCAACCCAAGTTGAACCGCACGCCAAAGATGATATGCCACGTGTTTGAGAGCGAGGAGGTGAGATTGCATATTAGTTAAGAAGGTTACCGACTGGCAATCATGAGCATAATAATACAGGTTGTTTCATAAGTCCGAAATTATACCTGGGGATTTCGATGAGTATCGGACTTAGACAGCGTCCAAAAATGGAAATTCGAACATTTATTTTTTATATTTTTTCCGGCAAATTTTAATAAATACCTACCTAAAGTAGTATGTATATTAGTCGCTGCTACTCATTAATGCTGTTAACACTAGTTTCTAGGCAATTGGATTTGTCCTAAGGCCGCATCAAGAAAGTAATGATAAAGGCCCGTAACTCAGAAAATATGATAGTTACGTATAATCTGTCTTCACTAGGCTACATACACTAAATACCAGCTACATGTACCTACCTACTTAAATTACTTCTGACTTTTGTAACCCCTGTATAAAATTGCCATTGCCATTTTCGAACTATACTCCGTTGCATTTTTTCCCTAGTCTTGTTTATTTATTTATTGTTTTTGGCTCACAGAACAAGTTACAATCTATAAAGGTTTTGTATATAAGAATTATGTTTAAAACTAGATTACAACTCTAAAAGTGTGGGCACAGAAAGTTCCAAATGTTTATAAAAATGTGAGGGTTAGTAATAATGTACTTAAATTAAGTGTTAGTAATTTAGAGTATTGAATTAGTGTAAATTAAGTGTTAGGGTTACCAATGAAAATTAATGTGAAAATTAATTAATTTTCTTGTGTCTAAATTCCGAAAATTATACCTTCTAGGCTCAGTTCATAGCCCAGTCCATAGGCCAGGCGTTCCAAGTCGCCTACATGGAGTTTCTTAAAGCTAACGGAATCGAAGACCACAGCTTCGTGAAGGAAATGGACTACCAAGAAGTTTTGAACAGCCAGGAGATATTCGGAGACGAGCTCCAGATGTTCGCTAAAAAGGAATTACAGAAAGAGGTAATTAGAATAAGATTTGAGAGGGATATGAATAACTTCTTAAAAATATAGAATGTAATGTATTGATTTATTGGGTGTATCTATAAGAGACGGGTGGCGTGCCCAAACTGCTCGGGCGGCGTGCCCAAATTGAAAATCTAGGTAAGGAAATTAAACAGTTCGAGTCGTCTTTAATACGACTTGTGGAAGCACTGCCTTGGTCATAATCAGAAATCATTTTAGAGAAACATTTTATTTTTAATTTTTCGGCACTTTCTGATTATCTAAAAGAAAAGAGGTCCAACAAGTTTTACTCTACGGGCTTTAAAACAAAATCGGGCTTTTTAACCTTTGTGTTGTCAGGTTGTGTTGCTAATTTTGTGCTAATTCGCAGGTGGTAGTACCAAAAGCGAAAGGCGAAATCCTCGGGGTGGTGGTCGTGGAATCGGGGTGGGGCTCCATGCTGCCGACCGTGGTTATCGCCAACCTGGCTCCCGCGGGCGCCGCCGCTAGATGCGGACAACTTAATATAGGTAAAAATCATTTAGATAAAGCAATAGTTGCTGTTGGTTAAAATAACTAACTTCTGAAAGATTTTAACAAGTGCCGTCATAATAAATTAAATAAACGGATAATACTTTATTATTGAATCAATGGCTTGGCCTATCCACTCTGTCCGCTATGGAATAAAATGACAGAGAAAATCCAATAGCTTAGAAAACAATATTTTTTTTACAAAAAAAATATGTAAAGCTCCTATTGTCTATTCCCAGGTGATCAAATAATCGCAATAAACGGTGTCAGCCTCGTAGGGTTGCCACTGTCAACATGTCAGACGTACATAAAGAACTCAAAGCAGCAAACTGTAGTGAAGTTGACCGTGGTGCCGTGCGCGCCCGTCGTCGAAGTGAAGATCAAGCGGCCGGACACCAAGTACCAGCTCGGGTTCAGCGTGCAGAATGGTGTGGTGAGTGTAGAGGGCGCTACTGTGCTCTGGAGATTCATAGACAATACGTACATAATAAAAATAGGACTAAAATTCTGTAATATTATGGTATCACCTAAAAACAGGTCAATTGCGTGGTGGAAGTCAATTTTTATTTATTTATTTATTCTTGCAGAAGACTTACGGACTAATACAAAATTATATAACAAAAATGGATTTACAAATTGCCAATAACAAGTCTCCACATATAGTTATACAGTTATAGACTAGAATTTTATCTTTAATTAATAATTTTTATATATAAAATTTTTTCATCTACCGAATTGCTTAGCAGTTTAGACCTTTAAAGGGTTCGAGGTTAAAATAAACACCAACAGTATGATATGGCGCAACGCTTGTATTAATTCCCGAAGTTAATACAAACTTCGGCTCTGAGAACATTTTCTGCCACTCTGAGAGTCGTACTTTTTGACGCGTCATACCAAAAATGTTAAGAGTATTCGGCCAATAGTGTAGTGGTATAGTTTTGTAAGTTGACACGATGGGTTGTAGATCTGCAGCCTGCTGCGCGGCGGCATCGCGGAGCGCGGCGGCGTGCGCGTGGGCCACCGCATCATCGAGATCAACTCGCAGAGCGTCGTGGCCGTGCCGCACGAGCGCATCGTCAACCTGCTCGCCACATCCGTCGGGGAGGTAACAATACCTGCAATCACTTTATTTTTATTTTTTTAGCTAACGGGTGGTATGAGAGAGCCCAAGAGCGCTATGGACGGAAGATGGGTGGGAGAGCTCTGCCCAGAAGTGGGACACAGTAGTTAAAAAAAATATATTGCAACTATCGGATCGAAAAAAATATTATTGAAACTATCGGATCGGATCTTACGAACGAAAATTGTTTGATGTCTTCGTCGTCGTCGAATCTAAACGTCAAAAAATTTTCGTTCGTAAGAAATGTCGGAATCAATGAGAAACGTAGTAGGAAATACGTTAATTTCGTCAGAAATTTCGTTTTCGTTTGTAAGAGTAGGTGCCCGGATCTCTCACTCATCGTACGAAACGCAGCTGCTGAGGGTATATTCTTAGTAAGCCATCGGTAGGTCTCACATTTTAACCGCCAAATAGAGGTTTTAAGCCAGTTTACCAAGCATTTCTAAGGAAAAAAGCAATTTATAATACCATTGTAAGTCCATCCATAACATTCTATACATTTGGGGGTCTATGTATCGATCTGCACGTTCGCACGTTCTCATACATAACCGCGGTAAAGCGGTAAAGTACCCACACTCGCAAGCAGCGGTGAGTTAAGTCGCGTAATCCATTATTCGTTTTTTCTGCTTCAGATACTGATGAAGACGATGCCGACGTCGATGTTCAGGCTGCTGACGGGCCAGGAGAACCCCGTGTTCATCTAATCGCGCGCCGCCCGCCCACGCCGCGTCTACAAGTGCCTGCTTACCCTACGATATTACGCCCGACAGCTCAGCTCCATCGCTCTATCCGCGCCCCCTCCTCGCTTCGCACACTTAGACCCGTATTAATAAATCGATCTCAACTTTGAGATCGATGTTCAGATGCAGTTTTGACTTTAATGTATGGAACATCTGTCAAAAACAGCATCTTAACTTCAATTAAGGTCTTGAGATCGATTTATTAATACGGGCCTTAGACCGCAACACACCAGCGGCACTTTGCCGTCGACAGAGCTAACTGCAGACGTCGACATGTTGACAGCTACTACAGCTACTGTCGACGGAAAAGTGTCGCTCGTATGTTTGCGGCCTTAGGCGGCGGTTACACGTTCAGTATTCCACCAGTTGAACCCATGAATGTGGTAATACTGATAGTGTAAATTTTTATTGTGGGATTAATGATCGATAATCACGGATTTAAAACTTCTTATTCCGCAGTTTTCTTGTCGCATCAGTATGCCATCAGTCTCTCACGGATTGAACTGATGAAATACTGAACGTATAAGCTCCAGCTTAGGCTTTTATTAATAAATTAATCTCAAGCTCTACTCTGGAAACCGATCCTGAGTACACTTTCGAGATGTAATATTGTACCGGAATGTTCCTTAGACTTGAAATAGATTTATTAATACCGACCTAATTGCACATATTTTAACGTCCATTATTTAGTTGACTTCCCAATCTCAAACAGAGTTGGGCAAAATTTAATTGCAATTAATTAATTACTATTTGCATGTGGTGTCACAATTAACAATTAATTTTGATTTGTTTGTCAATCGCGAACAAATCACAATTAATTGTTAATTGTGACATCGCCTGCAATTTGCAATTAATTAATCGCAATTAAACTTCGCCCAACTCTGACCTCAAATACTTTAAATTAATCTATTTCTGCGTCTACACCAGGCGCATGCCGTGCCCGAGCACTCAGTTTTGATGTGACAACATGAGTACTCAGTTAAGGCATGCGAGCCATCTTGATGCACCAAATGAAAAAGTGTCAAATAACGACCATTTTTAAAATGGTGCAACCAAATTCGTACTTCAGAATAATTTGAGAGACAGTGCAAAAATGGGTTTGTATGTTATTGCATAGGAAGGCACACGGACTGTCCACCTGATGGTAAGTGGAAACCGCTGCCCAGAACATCTGCAACTTAGTGGAGCAGATGATTGAGTAATGTTCTTCGCAGGCGATAATAATCTATTTTTGTCATCGAAAACTTGTAAAATACTGGGCCCATTATATTATTTTGTATAATGGCGTTATAAATAATTTCCCTAGAAGTATTTTCTATAAGGAATCATTAAAGATTTGCGGCCGCATTAAAATCTTTAGTAGAATAATTTGCATAATGGCCTAGGATAGGTACACCAAAAACTGTACAAGTAGATGTAAAAAGACACGTTATAATATAAGGAGTAAAGTACATTTTTAAATGTTTTGTTTAGTAAGTGAGGATGGGGCGTTACTCAAGCTTAGCTCGTAAAAATACTCAAAAAACGTATGTGATGAGTTCCAATGCTTACATTGCTTACGTCGCTACATAAGGTAGAATATAAGTTGTATCTCTCTAATATTAAGCCATGTTCAGACCGGTCGGTTAGCGGTAAACAGTGCTGCCACCTTATCTGTTTAGGTGGCGAAAACTGTTACTAGCTTTGTTATTACGAAAGTGTCATTGTTATTGACAGTTTTGCAGAGACAGTAGCGACACCATCACTTGAGCTGATAAGTTGGTAATACTGTACGTAGGTACGCTGCGAGTTAACACGGCTCTGCGCAACCTACTTACCGCCGGCGGATTCCGCTCTGGTATGAACAAGCCTGTACTGTGGTTTGTATTTGCTGCGACGGAATATGTACTGAAAAAATGTTATTTATTACGATCGTAGCAATTACAGATTGATAAAAACATTTTGATGGTCATGACAATGTGTATACATACTGCACTAAGAATGGTTCAGACATGCGGACGTTCCGCATTTGCGATTGGAACCGCGAAAAACACGCGGCGTCGAATGTCGTACGCGGCAAGAACTATCCGTGGGGACAAGTACGAATATGAAGTGTAGGTACATAATATTCGCGCGGCCGACCCGCGAGGTTCCGCCGTGTCTGAACTAGCCCTTAATAACCTTATTTATAAATGAATATCAAAACCCACTCATATCTGCTTAGGTATTTATTATAAATTAACTATTCATATGGATTCCGCTGATAAGAGGTTGTTTTATTGCTTTGAGGTACGAAGAATTATGTAGAATAAGTTTTATTATTTTAAATTTGCCATACTTTTTTTACTTGTCTTTTCAAAAGGACTTTGTTTTTTGAATAATTTTGAAACGATTTCTTATTTTAGTTATTAAGTTTTAATTATTTATAATGAGGCTCGACGTTGCCAACCCTACGGTCACCGAACTTTGTAGTTAATGACTGCCGAATGACGCCAGTGTACCTCAGTGTAGCGACACCGCCACTACAACTGTAAAGCTATGGGCTAATCTAATAGCGGCGCCGTTATATGACAGCACCGCTTTTGGAGGAAACCAGCGAATAACAAGTTGTCGCGGTGGTGTACACACGCAGACACTCGATGTATACACTGACACTATTAGTGTCAAGTGTCGTCGTGTATCCCGAGCTTAAGTCCTATCATTGATATAATTCATTATGAACTAAAAAACAACGGTTTCTTTATATTATGAAGGAACTTCGATGAACATTAACTGTCAAGTTGTCATTTTAATATCACGTGGGTTTTAAGGTTGGCAGCGCTGCAAATGTTTTTAAAGCTGATGATATTTTATTTTCTCTATTTTTATACTTTGTGATTTTGGTGCTAATTCTGTTGGTCATTGGTACACAAACTAGACTTCGTCGACAAATTTAGTTTAGTTGTGATTTGGCAACAGAATTGGCATCATATTTTATACATTCGTTCATTCGCCGTTCATGCTTCGTGTTTAAATCATTCCATTGTCAAAAACATTTGTATATTGTGGCAAACCGTTGTTAAGTTTTCAATTTACCTACTTTTTAATTTAAAAAATACGTGCACCATAGTTCAAAGTATTCTCATCATTCAGTTCAGGTAACATGTATAGCTTAGATAAGTAGGTCAAATGAACTTCAATACACTGTGGTTCAAAGTTGACATTATCTTTAGACCATCGTGTATTTTAATTCCATAGAGACCTACAGTGATCAAATTGAAAAAAAAAGAATTGATTAGTGGATATATGGTAATAAAAACATTATTTCGTGTAGCATCTCAAAAGATATATCATATTTTGTAAATTTTATAGTGTCGCTATAGCATAATTGTAACCTACATAATATGTATGTCCTGTGTTCTTAGCTAAGCTTAGCGCTCTGAGGACGAGTAAACAATATCTATTTATGTATAAAAATAACGATAATTTAACAGTTCTAATTGTAAACACGTTAGATATAAACACTTCAATATATAGCTTCTGATTACGTATTTTATCCCCCTCTGTAACGCTATCGAACATCTTCTTTCTACAAGTTGTTTACTTTGCTCTTTCGGCCAGTGTCCGGAAAAAAGTTCGAAATCGTCATGTTTGTAATGTCATAATACAACAAGTTTGACATAACCATGGAATGCAAAAAATACAATCTTACACACCACTGGGTGGCACTATAAAATTCAGAAGTAAACTTAAATAAATTAGCCAGCCAGTTGCCAAACTTATCAAATAAAAATGAATGTAACTGATTTGCAATGTTGATGTCTTAATTCTTAAATAAATAAATCACGATAATTAACTATGCTCGAAACCCTAATTCTGTTGGCACGCCTTGACGAAATTTAATGTATTGCCCGCCTCAGACATGGTCATGATGTTTGAACAAGAGAGCAATATTTTATAGCTTTCACAACAACATTAGCATCTTATCTGTACGATATTATAGTATACCTAGTATTCATAGATCAAAATATTATACCTTCAAAATGGTGCTAACTTCTTCATATATCACGACTGTGAAAAGGATGGTGATTCATTTAGTTTAGTTTTTGTATGTACTAACAGAATTAGGGCTAAGTCTTGACGGCCTGGACACTGGCTCTGCCCTCGTGAACTAAAAGTAATTAATAAGTATACAGTCTGATGTAATTTTGTATTGCTAGCTGTTGTGAATAAGATTTATTTATATTGGGAAACACAGATAATAAATAGCCTTTTATTGTGAAAGCTGGTATATGTAGGTACACTGTAACATGTGAAATAACTATTGTTGTTCTCATTTCTAAGAGTATTATTCTAGTCTGCATTAAAGTTAAGAATAAACTGAACAAATTGATGTGTTGTTTAATTTGTTAGCATGCTTTAGCAATCACAAGGTCGCAGTTTCAGCTCTTCTGGCAGTCAGATCAACCGCTCAAGAGATAGAGCTAAGTAATAGGCAGATCCGTGAGTCCCACTTTACTAGCTCTCTGTTGAACGATTAATTTAACCAGTAAATGGCTTTCTTCTCTGTATTTTAGCCCCCATCCAACTAGCGCCCTCTACATCTTAAGATGTAAATTTAAAAAATCTAAGTATTTTCTGTTGTCCACATATCCCGACTAAAGATACTAAGTACCTACTACTCAGACGAGAAGCTGATAGATAAGGTAAATGAACTGAACTAATTGCCATCCCCTTTAGTCCTTACCATGGTCGTTATGTATGAGCAAGATGGGAATATTTTTTAAGAAGTGTCTAGTCGGGATATGTAGACAACAGAATTAGCACCATATTTTTGTCCTCAAAAGTTTTACCCCCGTATTCATAGAAATTTATAATCGACCTGCAGTGGAATTAAAAATCACATTTGTTCTTAAAAATGCTTTTCAAAAACATTGCAAACTGGCCAAAATCTCTATGAATAAGGGGGTTAGTATTAAATATTAATGGGCAATAGATACGTGCCGATCTGGACTAACACTACATGGACGGATGACCTAATTAATATCCGACAAGCAGTCATAATATTTTACAACCGGGGAATAGGTACCATGTTCGTTATAATACCTGCCTACATCAGTAAATTTAAATAATTATAGAATTACATTTTAATGTTTACTGTACGAGGACAATCCTAAAAAAATAAATAATTTAAAAAATTAAAAACACGACTGCCCTGCCAAAAAACGAACTAAAAAGTATAAAACAAGTGCAGTGTCATTGCAGTCGGGGGACCGTTCTGTGGAACATATTTAATCTACGAGGGCCCCCGACTGCAATGACACTGCACTTGTTTTATACTTTTTAGTTCGTTTTTTGGCAGGGCAGTCGTGTTTTTAATTTTTTAAATTATTTATTTTTATTTTATGCATTTTAGTGACAGCAGCCAAAAATGATATATTTGTTTTGCATGTACACCCTACCTATGTTAAATTATGCCTATAAATTCTACAGTTTTGGACTGTGCTCATCAAGGCCTTCAATTTGATATCCATATTGTAATAATGGAAGAAAAAAATTTTTTTTTTCACATATTAAAGTTGAGCCATAATGCCGCCATATTGATTTTTTTCAAAAATAATATACCCAGTGTTACCCGGAATGATGTAAGGATTCTAACGATACCCCATACATCGAAATCCGTTCAGGCATTTATAAGTTATGGTGGAATAAAGAATCTCACATACAAACATACATACATACATGAACCCTAAACACATATACACTCTTTTTTTTTGGGCAGTCGTGTAAAAATACAATCCACAGAGACGGAAAAAGGTACCTACTTACTTATATTATTGGGAGCAGTACCTACCTATACCTACAACTACTTTTCTAGAAATGCTATGTAAGACCATTGTTAACTGGTTAATATCTATTTTTAAAATTTTCTGCAGTAGTCAGTTGGAATTAGAATTTGGAGCATATTCATGGTTGGAGGCTCCAACTTGGAGCTAATGATAAAATGAAATATCTTTGGTTGGAGCAGTGACGTGCCTTTAGGGCGCTCGACTAATATATAATCTAAGGGTTGGAGCCTTTTTCTATGCCAAATCAAAAGTCAATTTTATAATTTGAAGTTCTGCAGGCAATGACTTACCCCCTTATTCATAGATTTTGCCCAGTTTGCAATGGTTATGAAAGGCATTTTTAGGAACAAATGTGATTTGTAACTCCACTGCAGGTCGATTATAACTTTCTATGAATAAGGGGGTTAGTTTATCTATCCATGTTTGATAAAAGCTGAAAAACAATAAACAGATGTTTATTTAGGTATATCAAGATAAAATATAGTAGGTACCGCGGATATCATAAGAAAAATAAACATAGAACTTAGATTAAAAAGAAGTAAGTATGTACTTACCTCGGTAGCTCCAATGGTGTAGAAAACCAAATAAAATTATTCATACCGGTCCACTTCTTTATTCCGTGGTCATCTAAGCAGGTACACTCAGAATGACGGTAGGTGGCGCCATTTCTTATTTTTTTGTTTACGTCCCAACTAGCTACACGGTAGGACCCGATATTAAAGGTCCCTAACTCTAAATATGAGTCACTAACTTTTATTACACCTCCCCGATTTAGGAAAAAGGACCCTAAATATCGGTTAGTGTAGCTAATAAGTACCCGCTTTACGTGGTTACCTGTAGCAGAAGCCTCGTTTCATATGAGGGTAGATAAATATTCAAGCTAAACGAAACTATTGCTCACATCCGCTACTAACAGATGGCGCTGAGCACAACGCTGCATAGAGCATGCGATTCTGCATAGAAATCCTGAATCACAATATCAAGATTTATGAGTCACATCACATACTAGACCCTGACAAGACGAGGGCCGCAGCTGCCGGCCCCACCAGGCCTAACACCCGCCTAGCCGCATCTTTCCGTTACCACTATATTAGTGACCCTTATTTATTTATTATATTCCCCAAATAGGTAAGCAGAAATGCACTGTTTGTGCCTAGATCCCCATTCCACTAATAGGTCCAAAATAGCTACTGCCACTCGAGTGCCCAGGAATTGGCCCAGGCTCACTATGCTGTGGACGGACCGCGGAATCATTGACTTATCATCAATTGATATTTACACCCAAGTGCCTAGCTGGTGGTAAGCAGAGGTATTGAACTGACATAGCATTATAAAGGTAATTATGTCCTACATAGGTACTCACATAGGGTAAGTAACTCAGTAAGTAGGATAATAATAAACGGCTTGTAAACAGTGACACATACAGTGTAAAGAATTCAATTTAATTCTATATTTAGATGACCGCTCGGGAATTACAAATTATAATAAACCAATACTACACTTTGTAATGCTTTTTGGAGTAAGTTACGAATTACATAAAAATAACCTGATATGCCTGTTTGACTACCTACATGCCTAATACATATTTTAGTAAATTTTTTCCATTTTTTCTCCGTCAAAACAACATACCCCCAAACCACTGACCTACAAGTGCCTGCAACTGCTCATAAGTTCGATTTACCTACTGCCCACCTCAGAAATATGAAATGATCTTGGTAAAAGTAGTCAACGAGTCTGTTTTTTGCCAACAATCTATTTCACCACATATTTTTTGTTTTATTTATGATGATTTGATAGTTTTTTATAGTTAGAACAGGAAATAGCATCTATATTGGCATCTACATGAGGTAAAATTTTATTTAATGTGCAAGTGTGGTATGTTATAATAGATCTAATAAATAAAATATTGGTATAGCTTTTGTATATTATGTATTTTGAAGTTTGCTCACAAAGCCAAATTAAATTTACATAAATACAATTTAATGATAACTTTTATACAAGATGTAAATAGTAGACAAAAGATTCAGTGAAATAACGCTCCTATGTTGCTGAAATGTGACAAATTAACACCTATTAATGCATTCACTTTGCTATGTAAAAAATAATTATAATTAATTTAAAACCATCAGTATCTCTAGAGATCAGCGAACTGATATGTTATCAAGCAAAACATGTTGCACTCACAAGTGGCTGTTCCGAAGACTTACAAAGATATTGAACTTTGTGACAGTAACACTATCCATTGTATAAAATTAACCAAATTTGTAACCATGAAATATATACATTTAAGTCTCCAGGTATTCGTTTTATTCGCTATTATAATGATAGTAAAAAAATATGCATACCTAATATTGTAACGAAGCTACATGTGAACGGGTAAACAATGATCAGTGGGACCGCCGGACCGCTCCGAGACAAGGGCGAGGCTACGAGAAATGCAGAGGAGGACCGGAGCGGGGGCGGGGGCGCCGCCGCGCCGCGCTCGCGCTCACTATAATAAAAATTTATCCACAATTTGTCTCTTCACAAGTTACTCGGTCTAGGGTGTATAACATAACTTGCACTCTTAAAATCATGATATATGTTAGTTCCGTCCTCGTGTCGCGCGTTGGGGAGGCACTGGTGGGTGGCGGGGCGCGGGCGCTCAGTTGTCCATGGCGTATCTCCGCGTCCACTCCTTCGCGTTTCGGATCGCTTCGCTCTCGTTCACCTTCCACAGCTCGGCCACGTCGTTGGCGAGCGGGTCGTCGGGGTTCGGCGCCGACAGCAGCGCCTGGATCGACAGCAGCACCGTGCGGATCTGCAGCGCGGGGCTCCACTTGTCCTTCAGTATGTCCAGGCATATACGACCGAGCCGATCTATGTTCGGATGGTATATTTTCGTTATAAACCTAACCTTAGGCGCCGACATGGGATAGTCCTCTGGCAAAAATAGTTCTAATTTAAATAGTCCTCCCTCGAATGGCGAGTCTTCTGGGCCGGTGACGATAACGTGGAAATAACGTGCATTAGTTTCGCTCGGCACTGCGCTGATTCCCGGCACCGGCTCCTGCATCAGTCGCTGTGTCTCTTTGATTATTCTACGTGGTAGGGCTGCCATTTTAAATATGCGGTCTAGCGCAATTTGTCAAATGAAAGCAAGTAATCATATAATAGTACAAAATATCTAATTGTCTTTCCACTGTACGTTTTTACGACAATTACTGAGGCACGTCTTCAGAATTAACGAATTATAATAGCATTTTAGCCATGATATTGCTAAAAACGCGACTACAAAAGCGAAGGTACTTTATTTTTTTTAAAGCATAGATAAACTAGAACTTTATGCTATAGAGAACACGTGCAATAGAAAAGAATACGTTTTCTTTTACATTATGTCGGTATTATACCGGTTTTTATAATGAATACCTATATTTTACTATTGTTAATGAGATGTGATTCTAAAATAAGTAATGTATTAATTTCCTATCTATTAAAATCATAAATACCTGGAAGTAAGACAATGTTATCAACAAATATTTGCACCTAATTAAAATATGGTTCAAGCTTTGTTTGAGTCAGTTACAAGTTTGACTACCAACCGCTAGATGTCATTAGTTACAACATTTGAAAAATGTGGGCAATGTGGCTGAGCTGGAGCCGCTGGAGGTGGATAAAAGGTAAAATAATGAAACGTTTTTTCGTGGTGTCTTAATTTTTTTTTTCTAAATTGTATATTGTTTTAATTCTATCGGTTAAAATTCTTGATTGATATTATTGATTGAATAGGTAGGTACCATGGGTAGGTACCTACTACTTCTATTCAATACATTATGATGGCGTATTGACACATTCAAATCCTTAATCAGGGAATACCAGGTAATCACCAGGTAAATACCAATCCATCGTCGCCCATTTTGTCCTTGAACTGCCAATTCAACCCGTTCTCGGTGACCCGGCAACGAATAGGCAATTGAGAGAGCAATATGTGATTGACGGGGCGAAATGAGGCGCGGACACAATTACCTGGCTAATGGTACTGTCAGCCAATCAGCGACGAAGGTAATGGAGTTCAGCTCAAAGCCGGTTGCCAAATGACTTTGAAGTGGAAGTGACTTTGAAATGTAATACGTTTTTAACCCCCTACGTAGGTACGTAGTTAAAATCTTGGAATGTGTATCGTGAAAACGGTTGATCCGATCTCCATCAAGAATAACTTAAAACTTAAGGCTCGTATTAAATGCAACTCAAAGTTGAGATCGATCTTAAGATGCAGTTTTGACGTGGAACATCTGTCAAAAACAGCATCTTAAGATCGATCTCAACTTTGAGATGCATTTACGATGAGTATGATGATTGGTTGGATTTACATGTCAATACTGTTGAGCTATGTCGCTCAAGCAGCTAAAGAAGTACAAATTTTCATTCAGCATCACACGTTCACGTAACTTAAATCTTCGAAGCAACTCGAGCTCATTCGAGCTCGTTTAACTCGGGTTCTAATGCTCACATTTTGTAACTTTCTCATTTCCTGAATTGATGCAATTACTACAGAGAGAGACATCGTTGCACCGTCTTGCACCTATAAGAGAGATACGATGCATCAAACATACATACCCACCTACGGTTGAAACTTCTAACACCACTTTTTCGGGTTCCGTCGTTAAAAAACGGATGTGCCTTTTACCTATACAATAAATTAACGTATTTGCAGTATTAGTATTATATTATAGTATTATAGTAACTATGTTAGTAGTACTAGTAACAGAACTAGATGGCGCTACGACAGAATTTAAGCGTGGTATCAAAGTGTTTACGCATTTGATATAGACTCGATAAACTTCACTCGTCAGTTAACTCTGGTTTCCCTTCAAAACGCATAAATCTTTCGCCTTTTACTAAAGATTTCCGTGGAGGGGAACACTCAAATGAGTCTTATGAATTTTTGATGTCCTGCGCAAGCGGGATCGATCTTACCAAAAATTAAAAGAACAATGAATTTAATCTAACATAATGGGTAAGTAAATTAAGTGCAAAAGTACCTAAGCTACCTTGAATTCTCATGCCCACGGCTCAGTCCATTATGTGCGATTACTGGAAAAAAGATCTATAGATCTATCTACCGAAACAATCCTCAAAATTATTACCTAGTTTACCGTTCCAAGGACCCCATTTAGGCAACCTCAGATTAGTTCTTCTTTCAATTAGGGTAAATCCCCCAATTATTGGCACCTTGCACCAATTATTGTCCATACATATTTCTATGGGATTTCTTAGTTCAGCGGATAGAATAACTAGGTAAGTGTGAAAAACTGTGAAATTTATGACTCTTAACAAAAAAACACTATTTCCATGTTTAGTTTTCATATTTTTTAAAGATAACTTCAAAAGTGCCAATAATTGGGGGGGTGCCAATATTGGGTGCCGCCTATTATTGAATTAGTTTTGATTGCTCATCCACAGAATACGCACGTCACTTCTATAATCAATTATCTGTGGTTCTATAATCATTATTAATTTAACCAATCAGATGACTTGGATTGAAACCGATCTCGGGTACTACCAGCTGATTGGATTAATTAATTTGCGATCGATTCCCTCGGAGTCCGGATTTCGTGATATATTATTACAATGCTGCTTTCAGTAGCTTAGAGAATATAACCACTACGTTAGAAGAGTGCTATCCCCTATACTGATCCATGAATTCTAGAATTTGTCAAATGTATGGAACGGACGACTATTAATATGGCGGCGGATATAATCCACCTAAATTAAGAAGTAACGTTAATAAGGCCGCTTTATTAGGTCTCGACGCTCCTTCCAACATAGCATATTTTATGTCTGCCATAACAGAAGATTTTCCTTTCATATAAAAACTTGTTTTCTCTATGGTCTTTCGCCAGCCTGTCCAGTAGATCGAACGCTGCCAATGAACATACCTACCTACTTCTTCTTATTGTATAGTTGGTGGCTGATTCGGTGTCAGGGTTCAAGCTGCCCGAAGAGCTTTGACATGGCTTAACGAGTGCTGTCTGGGTGACAACAACCGAGACCGACATTTTACGTGCCCTCCGAAGCACGGAGACATTCAGTTCGAGATGCCACTTAATGGTCACCCATCTCTGACTGACCTTACCAGTGATTGCAGCTGGCTATGAGCGCCTACTATTATAACTATTAGGTATCTATGCAGTTTCTACTCAAGATTATGCGAGTATGAAATTGCACTTTAGTAAATTAAATTAAAAAAATCCCCTAATAGTATTAATCTCAGCAGTGGTAGCCGATTGGTTAAGCACGCGTCTTGCGGGCTTAAGGTCATGGGTTCAAACCCTGGCTCACACCTCTGGATTTTTCGAAATCTATGTGTGAATCATAACTTTAATATGATTATCACTTGCTTACGGTGAAGGAAAACATCGTGAGGAAACCTGCATGTCTTTAGACATGTGAAATCCACCAACCCGCACTGGGCCAGCGTGGTGGATTATGGCCTGAATCCCCCTCGCATTGATGGGAGGCCCGTGCCCAGCAGTGGGACGTTAAAAGGGCTATTTTTTTTTTAATTATTAGTATTAATCTATTCCGTGGGGATAGTGGCAAGAATCCTAGCTGCATTTCGTCTTAGTATTGTCAAGCTGATTTTTTTTTTGCCTGCAACTAGCTTGTCACTTAAAATATATGCTCAAAAACCACATAAGATATGCTCCGCCGCGACAGTGTGTCCACTGCCGTGACCAGGATTCGAACCTGGGTTACTACGGCCACAACGTAGGGTCCTAACCACTAGACGATCACGGCTACCGGAGCTGGTGACTGTTGCATTGAAATATTAAACCACATTCAGCCCACTTTCACTTCGTCTCCATCTGTTGAGAAAGTTATGCAACAAAACAAGTAACTTAATAAGAGCATTGGCGTTTGATCAGTGGCCCGATTCACGTAACCAAAACCGTAACGATGTCTCAGCGATATAGTCGTTGATAGCCTTTTCGTTACGAAAAAAGGCTGTCAACGACTACTTATATCGCTGAAACATCGTTACGATTTTGGTTACGTGAATCGGGCTACAGTTGTGGCCGTTACCCCCTTCCCCTCCCTCCTCTTAAGTTCAATCTTGAAACATTTAGGGCGTTTAAGTGTTTCATGAGTTTAAGTGTTTCACTCTAGAGTGCAAGCCGACTACCTATTGTCAAAGCAGAAACTTCCCTCAAGTTCTTGTTGGCCATTGGTCATTCCATCAATGGCTCAGGCTGGATTGCTTTCAAGTTGAGAGTCGCAACTTTGAGAGCTTGCTAGACTTAGAAAATAAAATAGAACACATTTTGCAAAAGACTTGTGATAGATAGCTTCGCGTGCGCGCACTCTCGCGAGGACAAATCATTCATCTATGGAGAACGATTTATTAATACTTACCTAAGAAAGTCCTTTGTGCCGCGCATTTTTATTTACCTAATTCATCAAATCAAAGCGTTTATTTTGTTTAGGCCTACGGAGGCACTTAAAAATTGACAATTTAAATTTGTCCTTAAATTCTACCGCCGGATCCAATGCATCAATCAATCAATCGCCTGGCTGGTTCCTATTAGGGTACCTATTGTTAAAAAAAACACCCCGTGTCTTGCATCGCAAATAAAAGGAGCCACGGGAACTTTTAAAATAAAAATCTTTATTGAACATCTCAAACTCTAATATGGAAGGTGGAGAGAAAGTCGGGCGCTCTCACGACCACGTGTTCGAAGTCCATGAAGGATAGTCTCCCGTCTCCGTCCACGTCGGCCTCGTCCAGCACGCTGGCGACGATCTCCTCCCTCTCCTGAGGGTGTAGCTCGCCTTTAGTCAGGAGTCGTGTGGCTTCGAGGAGGTCGTCTCTTCCTATGTACATGTCATCGTCCAGATCGTAGATTCTGAAGGCGTACCTGAGGAAGTGTTTTTAATACATAAAAAGCCGTTAAGAGCGACTGTAGCCTAGGGGCGAACACGTTGGGCTGGCAATCAGAAGGTCCCAGGTTCGATCCCCGGTTGGGCATGCACCAATGGATGAATTTTCATCTATGTGCATAATTTACAGATCGCTTACGGTGAGGGAAAACATCGTGAGGAAACCTACCTATCCCTCGGGATTGGGTAATAGTCAGTTCCTGTATACACGGCGACAAGGTTCACCACCTGTCACGTTGGGTTCTGACTACCTGGTGAAACGTGGGCTTTGAGTGGACTTAATACCTCCACAATGTGGTGGTGAATGGCCACTCAAGCCTCTGACTACCCCCGAATGGGGATAAAAGTCGTGTCGTTATATTATTATTATTATTATTAAAGCCGTTAGAAGGTGTTGTGATGAACCGAGAAGTTCGGGTTTCAATCCCAACCAGATAATATTACTAAACTATTGACGTGTGTCCATTTTTATTTCAGCTCGCCATACTTTTTTTGGTGTGTCAAGCGCAGGAAGACCCTTGGCTAGGCCTAAAATACCCACCTAAACCCTATCAGTAAAGTGACGGATATTTACTACTACGGCGCGGATACTTACTGACAAAATTACCAGACTACTTGGGGTTACCCGAAAGTTATGTTTCACCACTTGTTTGGACTGGACTGATCTGTCCATGCGCTTATTGGACTCCACTTTTGTGTGGCAGTTTTGTAATGTCAGTGGTCAGCAGTCATTTTTGGGCGACCTTTTTCGCCCAGATTGGAGTTGAAGGAACTAACAAGCCTACAATTAACGTGAAAACCTCATTGTTTCCTCTTAAAAAGCACAATACTCATTGATTAAATAAACTCAATGACGACGAGTGTACTATTTAAACTAAACGCATTTCACACCTCACTGTTCTTTACCTGAGTTTATACGTTTGTAGAAACCGTTCGTAGCGGCTTACCGCTAGCGACTACCAAGCGTAAAATTGTGGCAGAGCTACTAAGTTAGTTGACTACCTATTATATATTTATAAGTATTAGGCGTGAGCGTTATTTCACGTCACCGGTTACATTAACTGGTTACGAGCTAATTCACCGAATCACTGTTTACGCGACGAACGAGTAACTGGTGATTTTTGTGACAGGTTATTTAGCTGTAGCCCGAACTACGTCATAGGTATTATGTCACCGGTTACCCATAGACATCTAAAAGTAACAAATAAAAATGTTTGTATTTTTGTATACAAGAAGCTAGTAGTGACGAAAACCATAGGGTTACAAAAATAACTAGTTACAAAAATCACCTATTAAATAACCGGTGACGCCCTCGACGTAACCGGTTACGTTACGTTTCGTGAAAATAATGTAACGACACACGTCTAATAAGAATGTACCTATGTTATTTTCAGACCGCAGATGACTTATTAGGATTAAGTATTTAGACACCATTTTATAATTATCTATTCTGGTAGTTAAGTTATTTGTTGTTAGAGTTCCTCCTAGAAATTCCAATCACCTAAGTGACACGTTTCACGTATAAATGTAATTCACTTAGAGCGATATCACTCACCATAATTGTTATTTTGCGTGTGTGAATACGTGGGTTTTTTCTACAGACAATATCGCCGGTGTTGCCAAAATAACTGCCTACGAAAGTAAAAGCCGCAGTATTCAGATCAACAAAGTTTTCGTAGATGGCATTCAACCATGGTTTGGCAAAGTTTCTTTCAACGGTAGTTACCTAATTAGGGTAAGGTACTTTGAGACTACAAAACGGTTAATTTTTTTATTTTACAATTATTTTTTTTGGGACTAGAACTACCACATTCTTCCACCACTGTTACTCCTATAAGCCATAATTTATTTTACAATTTTCAAATGTCAATTTATTTTTAGTTTTCATTGGGGTTTTTATGATCGGGAAGAAATTTATGGTTTTTGACGTCAGGTCAGCCCAACCACCATTTCCTATCAGCAGATTCATAATGACAATGTTATATTTCTTTTTCAATATAGGTAGGTTACTTCGCGTTACCTATTACTTTGCTAAAAACCAAGAAATGTGCCGGACCAGCTTGATACCTTCAACTCGGCTACTATTGGAACTCGATCGCAACTAGTCACGTGCAAATAAATTAATTCCTCATCGTAAACTCGATTAAGGAGGACTAAGGTGATAATTAGGTACCAGGCCTTGATGTCCCTGGGCGCGGCCTCGCTGAACACGGACATCATGTCGAGGAAGTCCTCGAAGGTGAGGTTCCCGGAGCCGTCGTGCGAGAACACTTGACATATTCGACGTTTAAACGGGTTCTCCTGAAAAAATATGAATACTATACTCAATAGGCGTGTCTACAACATACACATGCCGCGCGAGGCTGCTCACCCACATGCCTCGCGAAGCACAACGTTTGACTCAGTCGCATGCCGCGCGAGGCAAATTGCTAGACAGAGAAGGGTATACCCGAGGAATCAGTTTGACACGTTTGTCATCGTTCTGTCTCATGACTATGCCAAACTAGGCGAGGCAAATGACAGCGCTCAGGTGAGGCAGGACGCGCATTTGCCTCGTGCGAGGAAAGTCAAACTTCGTGAGGCAATTTGCCTCGCGCGGCATATGAGACATCTGGACGTGGCTAATGACTCTTTGATAGGTAGGTAATACGGGCATGTATTCTCTACGTAGCCCTAGTAGACAGTTGGTTGCTCGCTTGCTCTGTCGGTCAGTAGGTATATTCAGCGATTTTTTTTAATTCTCTCATTTTAGGGTTCCGTACCCAAAGGGTGTCAACGGGACCCTATTACTTCGCCTGCGCTGTCCGTCTGTCTGACCGTCTGTCCGCCTGTCAGCGAGCTTTAATCTCACGAACCGTAATAGGTAGAGAGTTGAAATTTTCACAGAATGTGTATTTCTGTTGCCGCTACAGCAACAAATACTAAAAATAAAATAAAATTAAAAAATAAAGGGGTGCCCATACATGAAAATTGATATTTTTGACGTTTTTTTTCTACGGTGGTACGGAACCTTTTATTGAGAGTCCGACACGCACTTGGCCGTTTTTTTAATTCTTAACACAGAGTTCTTACTTTTAATTCTGGTAATTTTTCGATTTCTTCAACTGGTACTATTATAGTGTGTGCTTGGTTCTCGGTCATGCGTTTCGGTACGAGGTCGGGGTTTACTTCCCGGAAGCGTTTGAACACCCTGCAATCAAGTACAAAGTTACTTCAGCTTGCAATATATATCTCTTAACGGGCCCGTTGGCGTGGTTGGCTAAGATTCGGTCTTCCACGCTGCAGGTCGTAGGTTCGATTCCTACCCGGGACATGCATTTGTGTGCATGAACATGTCTGTATGTCCCGAGTCTGGGTGTAATTATGTATATTAAGTAAGTATTTACAAACAAAAAAGTAGTATTTATGTTGTATTATCAGTTATCTGGTTTCCATAATAGGTACAAGCTTTGCTTAGTTTGGGATCAGGTAGCCGTGTGTAAAAAGAATGTCCCAGGATATTACATATTATTAAATCTCGGGATAAACGACGACACTTGACACTTATACACTCAGTGTATAGATCGAGTGTCTGCGTGTGTACACCACCGCGACACCTTGTTACAGTTGTAGTGGCGGTGTCCCTACACTGAGATACACTCAGTGTTGAGTGTCTAGTGTAGCCGTGTATCCCGAGCATAAGAGTTTCAAACTTCACACAGATTAAGTACCTATCGAATGACATTTAATTAAATATTAATTTTGTGAAAAGTATAGTCATAATGATCAATGGGAATCAGGCGCATGCGGCGCCCGAGCACTCAGCTTCGACGTCAGAACGCATAGACATGAGTGCTCGGTCGAGGCATGCGAGCCATCTGGACGCCCCAAACCACTTCTATTACCTATGTATCTTGTATGATATAGACAATTGATCAGCCTAGTAAATGTAACGTGAACAGGTCTTCATCCATCTCATTTCTTGAAATACTTGTCCCAAATTTGCATCAGCGGTTTTTTCGTCGACAGTACCTACGAGACTACGAGATGAGAAATGCCCTCATTTGTCCCATTCCCGTCCCATTGTACAAGACGAAATGTACCGGGAAAATATGGAAGAAAATGTCGCGCCGCAGTCGGACAAATCGCATTTGTTATGGGGCATTACGGCCGCGACAGTGATGCGAGATGGGATGCCTGATAAAAACTCGCGAATAACACCCAAATGTCGTCAGAAAAAGTTTAGTAAATTTTAATAGAGAAATTTCAAATTTAGAACGAGCTACGTTCGAACTTTGAATTGCATCGTTCGTTCCTATAGTTTATGAGGTTTGTTTATTATTCTTACTTAAGGTGATACAAATGTTCAACTGGGTGGGTCTAAGTAAATGGTTTGATGAAGCAGCTGGCTTATGTGCAATATAAAGTATACAACATTAAACCTCATATGGTCGGGAATAAAATGGCTTAGCCGATTTACTTTAAATGTTACCAAATTTTGTAGAAATCGATTTCAAAATATGAAATTGTCAACCTTAATCGTAAATGTTCTCCATAGCAACTGAACAGATTTACGTGAAACCTATACCAGAAAAATTGTCTAGACTTGTCTAAGAATCCGTGGATCCAAGATTTAATATTAGTCATTTTATTTAAAAAATAATCAATAATAACCTTAAATATGCTACAAACGTCATGGGTCATCATGTCTTGGCCAGCACAATGTTCCTGGCAGTAGCGCAATGGCGCCGTTGAAAGCTGGACGTGCGCGCATATTTTTGCGTGAAATACGTAAAAATGTTACGTCTACCTATCTTTTTATGAATTAAATCACGTTTTAAATAGTTTAAATATAATATTGAACATAATTTTTAGGATATTATATGATTACAAATATTTTTAAATTAATATTTATGTAAGTGACGCGTTTTGTTGTCATCATAGATTATGAATAATATAGAATGATGAATAGGTATATGATTAAAAAGCATAATCGTCCTCTAAAAACCGCTTACCTACTTTCTAATCTTATTGTCTTGCCTAACAACAACAACAGGTTGGGCTAACAATCAGAAGGTCCCAGGTTCGATCCCCGGTGGGGCATGCACCAATGGATGAATTTTCATCTATGTGCATAATTTACAGTTCGCTGACGGTGAGGGAAAACATCGTGAGGAAACCTACCTATCCCTCGGGATTAGGTAATAGTCAGTTCCTGTATACACGGCGACAAGGTTCACCACCTGTCACGTTGGGTTCTGACTATCTGGTGAAACGTGGGCTTTGAGTTGGTTAATCCCTCCACAATGTGGTGGTGTATGGCCACTCACGCCTCTGACTACCCCCGAATGGGGATAAAAGTCGTGACGTTACATTTCATTTTTTCATATTTTTTGTCTTCCTTATGATATCTTTTTATACCACTGAGTTGCTAGACAAACTTGTTTTTTTTTGGCGGGAAGTGGCGAAGTGCAACATTGAAAATCTATATTATTATAGGTAGGTACTTGACACTGGCTATATGCGACAAGAAAAGCCAAGACAAAAAAACATGCTTACGGCCTGATGTCAAGCGTGTTTTAGTTGATGTTATTCATACTACTTAATATTAGTAATACGAAATTATTTTTGTTTGCTTATTTTTAAGTTGGACTAACCACCGTTTGGTGGGATAGTACCACCCTCTCATAGAAGATCGGCGTAAAGCAGCTATTACAGCTGCGTTTCGTACAATGAGTGAGAGAGCCGTAAGCCCAGCCCTTCTCCCCTACCCCTTCCCTTCAGGTCGGCAATGTTTACTATATGTTTAGTTTTATTGAGCATCAGGATTAAGTTGGGAGACTGGAGTTCAATGCTCTACATTACTAAACCATACATCAAATAAACATCACAGCTTCTTAGGGATGGGTCCAAATTTAATAAGTCGCTAAATTTGCAGTGCTAAATTTATTTAGTGTCATCACCTGTTAAATATTTTTTTAGAAATGTAACGTCACCACTTTTATCCCCATTCGGGGGTTGTCAGAGGCTTGAGTGGATAAACACCACCCCATTGTAGAGGTATTAACCAACTCAAAGCCCACGTTTATACAGGGTGAATTTTTCAAGTGTGCGTCGATGGCCAAATCCGAAACTATAAGGAATATCGAAAGGTACTCAAAGAAGTCTCGGGGCTGATTTTGGTGAAAACTAAAACTGCATCATTGGATTTTTTGAAAAAAACTAAATTCGTTGCCAGGAATCGAACTACTTGATTTCGAACTAGTTGAAAAAAACCACTTACTGTATTATTACACCATTCGATAGTGTCGCTGATAAGGAACGAATTCTGGGAAGTAATGACATACGGCAAACTTAAAAAAACTGTGTTTTTTTATAAACTGCTGCATATTTTCAAGTTGACTGCAATAAGTTATACGTACATTACCTTTACCTTGTTCGAAATTATGCTCAATATTTTTATTTATTTAATTTCGCAGCGCAGTCATCTTCATAACATTATGTTCTAATTACAAATTTTCAATCATTTTTGAACAATTAATCAGTTTAGGTTTAATAGTTAGGTTACTTAAGAGAAATAAAATACTATTTTGTTTAAAATTAGCTCTTTCCTTAAGTTTACCGTAAAAACAATATTCGTAGCCAGGAATCAAACTAGTTGATTTAGAATAAAAAACCAAATAAAAACCAATTACACCATTCGATAGTGTCACTGAATAGAAACGAATTTTGAGAAGTAATTACAACTTCTCAAAATTCGCATGTGCATGTGCATAATTTACAGTTCGCTGACGGCGAGGGAAAACATCGTGAGGGAACCTACCTATCCCTCGGGATTAGGTAATAGTCAGTTCCTGTATACACGGCGACAAGATTCACCACCGGTCACGTTGGGTTCGGACTATACAGGGTGAAATTTTCAAGTGAGCGTGGATGGCCAAATCCGAAACTATGAGTGATATCGAAAAGTACTCAAAAAAATCTCGGGGCTGATTTTGATGAAAACTAAAACTGCATCATTGGATTTTTGAAAAAACAATAGTCGTAGCCAGGAATCGAACTAGTTGATTTAGAATAAAAAACCACATACTGTATTATTACAGCATTCGATAGTGTCGCTGATAAGAAATGAATTTTGTGAAGTAATTACAATTTTCATCAAAATCAGCCCCGAGATTCTTTTGAGTACTTTTCGATATTGAAAGAAAGAAAGAAAGAAAAAACTTTATTGCGATAAGCAGAAAAGTTGCAAAGTAAAAAGTAAAAAAATCTAATTAATATAAATTAAATTAAATTAAAAGGTAGGTAACAAAAACACACACAACTTCTGCTCGCCGCAAACGGACCCAATTAAGCATGTGCTGATCGACAAGGACCAGCGCTGGTCTTCCATTTGGCCCGTTTGGCGACCCAGCGGGCGCAAACCACAAAATAAAAAAAAATAAAAAAACTAAAACTAAAAACACTCGTACCCAAAACAATAAAATTAAAAAAAACTATAAATAATAAAAACAAAAGTTATCTGTGCCGTACGTACGACACATTAAATTATTAATCTATGGTGCGACAAGACAACAGCATGGAATTTCTAACCTGCAAAAAAAATTAGAGGCATTTGGTAACTAAAATTAAAATTATTCCTAAGAAGTGAAGTGAAACATCACAGGCCTAAAAGAATCTCGCCAAGCATCAAAATAAAACAACTACAACAACACAAATCATAAATCTAACTATATGACGTGGCAACAACCCGATATTGGCAAAGTACCTACACAATCATGTCATTGTGGCATAGAAAATGAAGAAATTGATATTGGACGGCACAAAGTTAAACAATACCTATCTAAGCCTATAGGATATCAATCGTGGTAAGTACACTACATAATTATAAAGAAAAATGATATCACTCATATTTTCGGATTTGGCCATCCACGCACACTTGAAAAATTCACCCTGTATAGTCGGAACCCAACGTGACAGGTGGTGAATCTTGTCGCCGTGTATACAGGAACTGACTATTACCTAATCCCGAGGGATAGGTAGGTCTCCTCACGATGTTTTCTCTCGCCGTCAGCGAACTGTAAATTATGCACATAGATGAAAATTCATCCATTAGTGCATGCCCCAACGGGGATCGCGCCTGGGACCTTTTGATTGTTAGCCCAACCTGTTCACCACAGTTGCTTGCAGTGCAGTTGTAATCCCGAGATTCGAGTCTTCATGATTTTCCCTGTTTTCGGAACAATACACACTTAGGTGTTGTAATTATTATGTATTGTTCCGAAAACTAGCAAAGTGGAAGCTCAAAGAACCCCAGCGAGACAGTGGAGCACATCTTGCTTCATTGCCCTGTATTTGCACGCCAAAGATATGATGCACACACAAACATAATAAAATTTGTACGGAACCGTCAGAGCACGAGTCCTACTTGCACTTGTCCGGTTTTAATTTGTAATGAGTAGCCCAAATACAAATTTTCATGTCTCTAGCTTCAGAAAAATTGGGACGCCTATACAAACTTGCACCCCCTATTTTACACCGTTAGAGGTGAAATGATCAAAAACGCTGAAATTACTATTCTTAGTTAATAAGAAGCCTAAATACAAATTTTATTGTGCCTAGCTTTAGAAAAATTTGAACCCCCATATAAACTTCCACCCCTTATTTTACCCTCTTGGGGGTAGAATTTTCAAAAGCGCTGAAATTACTATTTTGTATTTGTATTAGTAGCCTAAATAGAAATTTTCATGTTTCTAACTTCAGAAATGAGGGAATTCCATACAAACTTCCACCCCTTATTTTACCCCCTTAGGGTAAGAATAAAAAAAATATAAATAATATTTTTTTTATTCTTACCCTAAACCTACCTACCTACCTACCAAACCTACTGTCCAAATTTCATGTTTGTATCACCAGCGGTTTGAGCTGTGCACGTTTTGACGGACGGACAGATAGACAGACGGACAAAAAGTGATTCTGTAAGGGTTCCGTTTTTTCCTTCTGAGGTACGGAACCCAAAAAACTCACAAAACGAGGCGTTTTGTGGAGCAAGTATTTTATTTTTAATTATACCATATATTATTATTATCATGGAGCTGCTCCAGACCCATGGCTCTGGCTTGAAAATCTTGACCTTACATGAAAATTAGTATTTCGGCTACTCAGCCTACAAATATTCACGTCTCTAGCTTCAGAAAAACTGGGACTATCCATAGATACTTTCTCCCCTTAATTGTTGAATTCTCAAAAATCCTTCCTGTGGTCTTCTTCTACGCTATAAAAAGTTAAAATTTCATGTTTCTAACCCAAGCGGTTTAGGCTGTGCACGTTTTGACAGACGGACAGATAGACTGACGGGCAAAACAGTGATCCTATGAGGGTTGCATGCATGCCCGGCATGCGTTGCATTGCCACTCCATCCGTCCGTCATCCTCCATCAATCCATCAGTCAAATAAGATGTAACCTTTTCCAAAAATTTGCGCGTACTAGGTCGCAGGCACAGCTAGTAACTAATAAGGATTAGTACTACTTTTATTTCAGTTATTACCCGATGTTGTCAACAATTTTTCTTGTTTTCAGTTATTTAGAATTTTAAGTTGTTTTAATTTTACTTATTTTGTCCTATAATATTAAACATTTAAATTATGTACTAGTCTTTTTTTAAGTAGTACTACCTATTACCCAGTGTTGGGCAAAATTAAATTTCAGAACAATTAAAAATTAACAGTTAGTGAGCTTTTATTTACTATATCAACAAAATAACAATAAAAAAGATTACAAAGAAAAAATAACCAACCCACCTACCTATTAATAAAAATGTAGTACTTAAATTGTACTTAAGATTTAGTGAAAATTTTCCTTTACGAAGTTACCCTTATACGACTAAATAAAAGTAGGCAAGATACGAATTTAGTATATGAGTCACTTCTGTTTTTGATTTATCATGTCGTCTTTTTGATGCATCGTGGCGTATCGAAAATTCTAAATTCAAAAAATTCAACTCGCGGTCCTATGACATTGTTTGAGCAAAAAGCGGTCAACCTCGAGCTGTCAGTTGCAATGGTTCCAGCCTTAAAAATAAAGTTTCTATACATCCCCGAATCAACAACCAATTTATTTAAAAAAAAAGCTTCTATATTTTTTTTTCTTCGTTATGGCGTCGCTTTTCGCATATGCCAGTGTCAAGTAAAATATTATATTACAGTTCATTTGCTGCGTCAAGCACAGGAAGACCTAGTCTAGGCCTAAAATACCCCCCCAAACCCTATCAGTAAAGTGGCGGATACTTTACTGACAAATTACTAAGACTTTTTAGAGGAACCCGAAAATCATGTTTTACCACTTTTGTCCCAATTGCCCACACACACGCACATTTATGAACATATAATGGTTAATATTCCACCAACATTACACATTATTAAAGAGAAGAATTAGAAATTAAAACAAAAATGACAACATCACTTTTCCACTTCCCGCCGAAAAACAAAGCTTCTGTTCATCCCCGAATCAGTAACCAAGTCGAAAATTTTCAAAAAGGTTGGTTACCTATATAGATAGATAGGTAGGTAGGTAATATAGATAGTTCACGAACGTGGTATCTAATATAGATCTATAGATTAATCAATAGATTAATTAATGTGAATACCTGATATAAAACGGTTTTCTATTTCGACGTCTTTACCTTTCCACCAATCAAAGTACAGTAGGTACGTACACCAAAAGTCGGCTAAATAGTAAAAGTAGACCTACAAAAAAGATAATATGGCAACACCAAGGGTAAAACCATTTCCATTATAATACTTGTTGGATATTAAGCCTTGTCCTTGACTGTGAACGACCAGCGTGACCTCAGCTAAGAACCTAGCGACAGCCAAATGGATCCTTCGAATAGGCACACCCATTTACACACATTTTGTAGTTTTATTCTGGGTCATTTAAAAGTGATTACGTACTTTGTGGAGTTTGCAAGTTACCGTCTGAATAGCTGAAAAACAAATATGTATAGTGCGTTTTTTTATACTTGTCCTATTTGGTAAGCAAAGATGGCGTTCAACGGGGCGATTGCGTAATTTTTTGTCAATGTTTCAATTGGTTTCGTATATAATTGACACAGGATGAACGAAACCAATTGAAACATGGACAAAAAAGTTACGCAATCGCCCCGCTGGACGCCATCTTTGATTACCAAATAGGACAAGTATAAAAAAACGTACTATATGTACAATGTGCAAACGTTCTAGCGTATACTTATTGATATATTTGGGACTAGCATCTGCCCGCGACTTCGTTCGCGTTAACTTTAAAATCTAACAGGAACCTGATATTTTACCGAGATAAAAAGTAGCCTATGTGCTATTCCAGACTATAATCTATCTCTGTGCTAACTTTCATCCAGATCCGTTCAGCCGTTCTGGCGTGATTGAGTAACAAACATCCATCCGTCCATCCATCCAAAGTTCACATTTATAATATTAGTGGGATAGGATAAAGGTGGGATAGGATAAAGGTGTGATTTCTAGGTCAAAAAGGTTCAATTGTGTGTAAGGGACAGATATAATAAAACCGTTTAAAAACCAATATAGATTCCCTCATTGGTCGTACATTTGACCCTATCAGAGTACAAAATCAAAGAACAAAATTCCATGTAAATAATATATCGTTAGATACTCGCCAGCTGTATGTTCCCAAACTAAGCAAAGCTTGTCGCCCTGGGGCGATTATTTGATGGAAAGAAAATCGAAGTGTATTTAATAGTACAGGGGCCTTACCACCACCTCTTATAGCAGTATTATTTTAACCTTACAGCGAATGACGTTTCTTATTGTCATGACAATAAGGTACGTCATTGCACAAAAAGTCGCTGTAAGGTTAAAAGAATACTGCTATAAGGGCCTCCGCAGACTAGCTACTTTTGGCATCGGCGACCGGCGATTTTGTGACGTATCGATGCTGCGTCGCGTTTCTTCGAGCGCGAACGAGCGCGACGCAGCATCAAAATCGCCGATCGCCGATGCTAAAAGTAGCTAGTCTGCGGAGGCCCTAAGAGGTGGTGGTAGGGCCCCAGGGTAGATATTCTGTAACGGCAACCTCATGCTGCCACTTCACATGGGGTTATTTGTACAAATGTTTGCGATATCATGCCATATAAAAATAACCCTTTACGCACGAACAAACTATACCTATAGTTTGTTTTGGCCGAATTACGCAAATATTTGTGTTTGACATTTCACCAGAAAAATCGCGTATCAGATATGAGTTTGTCGTTACTTAATACACTGGACCGCAAAGAAAAAGGGTCGGTTAGAAATTTTGTCAATAATATCTTCAATCACATTTTTATTTATTTTACATTTATTAAAAATAAAAAGCTTCAATTCATTTTTGAGGGTACCTTACCCAAAGGGTGCCAACGGAAACCTATTACTAAGCTTACGCTGTCCATCCGTCCGCCCGTCTGTCTGTCTCTCGGCGGGCTGTATCTCACGAACCGTAATAGCTAGAGACTTGAAATTTTCACAGAATATGTATTTCTGTTGCCGCTACAACAACAAATAGTAAAAATAAAATATTAAAAATAAAGACTTGATATTCATGACGTTTCTATTCTACGGTGGTACGGACGCTTTATGTGCGAGTCCGACACGCACTTGGCCGGTTTTTTTTATTTTCATTTAAGCATATTAAAATATTCTTTAGTTTAGTCTTTATTTTATAAAGCTAGGTCAGGTACTTTTGAAGATATTGAAGATTTTCTAACCGACCCTTTTTCTTTGAGGTCCAGTGTAGATAGCCTGAAACAGAATACGAGTGATTTCACGTGTCGGGGCCGCCAGTGGTGTGAAAGTGCGTCACACTAAATCGGATTAACTGCTTTCAATAAGCTGTGAGTGATTACCGGTCACGTTACTTCAGAATGAGAGTCAGCAGAGTTAAAATTAACACGATGCTTTTCACAGCCGTAATGTCAGAGCAACGGACCAATATTATTACCAGGGGGCTTACTACGAACTTTTATAGCGATTCAATTACAGGAACATTTTAATGTTTCAGCGACTTTTTGTGCAATGACGTACCTTATTGTCATGACAATAAGAAACGAAACGTTAAAACAATACTGCTATAAGAGGTGGTGGTAGGGCCTCTGTGTTGAATTTAGTTACATCGAGTTTTACAACTAAACTCATATTTGAGTCCAAGGTATTTGACTCAAATAGGACAAGACAAGACAAGTCTTTTAACCATGTTAAGTTCTTGATTTAAATTCCTCTCCCCTATGCCAAAAACTGGAAAACCCCATAAATATAATATGCATAATAATGTAGTTACTTAAAATTCTACGTATTAGGGGATGTACTCAACAAAAAGACGCTAAAACCTACTTTTGAGTGAAGATGAATAATATAAATAAATATTGCATACATGCATACATGAATTAATTCAATTTCTAATTAAAAATACACCTTACCTAAGTATTTCTTTCCTTGTAAAAAATGTACAGTCCTGTTAAAAGAATAGTTCATAAAAATGTGTAAAAGAAAGAAGAACATTAAGGGGCTATGCACACGGGCAACTTTTACGGCAACTGGCAACTCGCAACTAGCTGTTTTCATATAAAACAATCGCTGCAACCGCGGCAACTATTGCTGCAACTGGCAATTGTTAGCTGCAACTGCCAACAAAACATTAAAAAGTTGATAGTTTCGGTAACTAAGTTGCTAGTTTCTTCAACTAAAGTTGCTCCGTGTGCATAGCCTCTAAGTAATAGAAACAATACGTAATATAAGTGGAAAAATGATAGGCCATCTTATACAACATAACACCTTTATGTAAAGAAAAACTATCTCAGAAGGAAGAAAATAGAAGGCGAGGGTGGAGGAGGAAGACCAAGAATGAGCTACATGACCCAGATTAAGGGAAGGTCGATGTCATGTCGTATAAGGACAAAAATACTACACTAGATAGAGGTGAAGAGAGCTACACCAGCTATACCGCCAAGAGTCTTCAGACACTTAATTAAGAAGGCATATACTTTAGCTTTAGTAGCGACTGCAGCCTGGGGTGAACAGGTTGGGCTAGCAATCAGAATGTCCCAGGTTCGATCCTCGGTGGGGCATGCACCAATGTATGAATTTTTCATCTATGTGCATAATTTACAGTTCGCTGACGGTGAGGGAAAACATCGTGAGGAAACCTACCTATCCCTCGGGATTAGGTAATAGTCAGTTCCTGTATACACGGTGACAAGGTTCATCGCCTGTCACGTTGGGTTCTGACTATCTGGTGAAACGTGGGCTTTGAGTTGGTTAATACCTCCACAATGTGGTGGTGTATGGCCACTCAAGCCTCTAACTACCCCCGAATGGGGATAAAAGTCGTGACGTTACATTTCATTGCATTTTTCATTTTGCATATAATTTAATTATTCTTTGAAAGGACAGCAATTAATTAAGAAAGAAAACGATATCAAGAAGAATAAATTTGGGCGTAGTCAACACGCCACAAACTTTTATTGTATACCCATATCGGATATAGATACACTCGGAGGCTCAACTCCCATATTAAATTCTAATACTTCCTTAGGTATTATGATGGTAATAATTGGTAGCACTATCTATCTTGTACTAAACCACCAAGCCAACTAGACACTCGGGTATAAATATCAAATGATAATAAGTCAATGATTCCCCGGTCCGTCCACAACGGAGTGAGCCTGGGCCAATGCCTGAGCACTCCTGTGGCAGTAGCTTCCACTATATTGTGGGAGGACTGCGGGATCATTGACTTATTATCATTTTATATTTATACCCGGGTGTCTAGTTGGCTTGGTGGTTTAGTAGGTTTTTTTATTAAACCAAAGAAATGATGTCATCTTACCTGATAATCCTCCAGTTGCTGTTCAGTGAACGTTACAACTTTGTTCCCCATTACCGTGATCCGGTGAAACTCCGTTCGCGGTATAAAAAATGGCGGTGAAACGCGGCGTAAAGGCAGCCTGTTGCCGCGCCACCAACAAAACACTGGACATAAGCCACGAGCGGGATTAGGGCGTGAAGGCGCAGAGCAGCTGCGGACAGAGGCTACAGGTCAAGGTCGAGGTGACTTGTGTACTTGTGAGCCAAGAAATGAGCTGTAAAAAATGTTGGTCGAGCATTTTTGTGCTTTTCAAGTATGCTTAAGAGATAATTTACCTTGTCAGTTATTATACAAAATAACGTCACAACTAGTATTTGTTGATCGCGAAGCGCATAATTTTCGTTTTTATTATAAGTGGAGCAGATGGACCGTTAAAACTGCAAGTCACAAACGAAAAAGTGAACAATATTGTCTAGCTTTTATTTCACGTATTTTTTTTCGGTATGTTATTCATATTTGACCAGGTTAACCACTAACCAAAATCAATAAAATCTGTTTGATGTAGGTATCGAAAGATAGTAAAATGATACGAAAACAAATAACGAACTCCTAAAATAAAATAAAAGCGTACTTAAAAAAATGAAAAGTAAGTACCTACTTGCTTGTAGTCTCTGTTTGCAAAGTATTCTGTGGAAAAGTTAGGCGGGCCGCCCCATTAGTCGCCGCGCCCTGTCCTCGTCTGTTCGCCGTGCTGATTGCTCGTTTATTTTATATTCATGCGTCGCTCTAATTGTAAACTTCGTTTGTCGAGTTTCTATTGAATGGGATTACACTTTGACCTCTATACGAGTCCCCGATCATGCGAGTTTCTGCCAACTTTGTTTGAAACTTTCTTGATATTCATGAATTGTACGTTCAGAGCAACTGAGGCCACAGACATTTCAATTTTGCACTAAAAGTGTACGCAATACTCAGGTTTCGTGCAAGTAAGCCAGCCTATTATCAAGCCACATATTTTATAGGAAGCAATGTTTTCTAAAATCAAAAACTAGAGCACAGCATTTCGGAATTGAAATTGGGTCGTGAGTGGCAACTTTATTTTGAATTATTAATTTTCTCGACTTTATTCTAATTTCGAATTCTTTTCATATTCTTTTTCCGATTTTATTATTTTTTATACAGCCAGTTATAGAACTCGTTCCGAAATTCGAAATTTGTAAGCCGTCCAACTCTCAAATACCTAAATGTGGTTTGGGGGTACACAAAATCCTGGGATTTGTGTAAAATGCGGAGGACGTTGGATTGATATTGGAATATTTAATATGTTGAGCTTTCCCTTTCCATTTATGGGATAGAATATTAAATATTATGAAGACCTTGAGATTAAATATTAAGCAGATACCTAATAAATACGATTTATTTTTATACGCTCTCTATATAGTGTTGAGAGCGGTCTAGAGACTAGACTCTAGCTAGATCGCCATGATGGATCTTCAAGCACCGTGAAATTTTCACATAATTATTCTATTTAGTAATTAATCGTATATTACTTCGTTATTATATTGAGGCGCTCAAAGCCAGTTGCAATCAATGATTGGTAAGGTCAGTCGGAGATGGGTGACCATTTAGTGGCATTTGAACTGAGCGTCTCCGTGCTTTGGAGGGCACGTAAAACGTCGGACCGAGTTGTTGTAATTTAGGCAGCAGTCGTTAAGCCTTGTCAGAGGCCTTCGGCTTGAACGAAGAGTTCGTTGGGCAATCTTTGAAAGAGTCTAGTCTAGAGATGGGTTGTACTAGGTAAAATTGGGACTAGGTGCACATATTCCTAGTATTTAAAAATACGTGATCCAAACACCTGTTCCACCTATTCCACCTAGTCTCAAGAACTTATCGGCTATGGTTCGCGTACTTAGTCCTTAGATCCATAATAGGACTCGATACACAAGATCAAATGGGGACAAAAACTGCCTTTTGCTCACTTCAGATGTCGCTACTGCTTACAATATGTCATTCTCCATTAATAATGTAAACAACTTGTTAGATTAAAATGATTCCAAAATATATTAATTGCGTCGTCACGCTTTCGCAGTACGGTATGGTACTTGGTAATTGGTGCGTCAGCGGACGTGTTGAGCGCTAATACTAGGTGGACTAAGTACTGTCAAAATTGGAATAGGTGTCATCTAGTCCCGGAAAATACCTAGTCTTCGCACATGTTCGAGTAAATACGATTCACCTCTAGTCTATTAAGACACATCCTACTAATATTATAAATGCGAAAGTAACTGTGTGTGTGTGTGTGAATGTTTGTTCCCACGTATCTCCATAATTACGGCACTGATTTTAATGAAATTTAAAACGTAGATAGTGTAAACTCTGGAAGGAGACATAGGCTAATCATACCTATAAATTTCAACCCCTAAGATGGTTAAATAGGGGATGAAAGTTTGTATGTAGGTTCGTCATTTTTGAAGTTAGAATTATGAAAATTTGTGATTAGGTGTCTTTTAAAAAATAAAAATTAGTAATTTCAGCGTTTTTGAAAATTCAACCCCTAAGGGGGTAAAATAGGGGATGAAAGTTTTGAATGTTATTTTGCATGGATGTTTGTCAGTTTTGAAGTTAGAATTGTGAAAATTGGTGTTTAGGTTTCTTTTTATCTATGTAAAAAAATAATTTCAGGGTTTTTGAAAATTTATCCCCTAAGGGGGTTAAATAAGGGATGAAAGTTTGTATGCAAGTTCGTCATTTTTCAAGTTAGAATTATGAAAATTTGTAATTAGGTGTCTTTAAAAAAATTAAAAATGTTAAGATCAGGGTTTTTGAAAATTCAACCCCTAAGGGGTTTAAATGGGGGATGAAAGTAAGTAATTTTTGATAGTTAATAATTGTTTTGGTTTCTTTAAATAAAAATAATAATAATTACAGGGTGTATGAAAATTCAACCCCGAAGGTGGTAGAATAGGGGATGAAAGTTTGTATGGGAGTTCGTCATTTTTGAAATTAGAATTAAGTATGAAAATTGGTGTTTAGATGTCTTCTTAAAAATACAAGTCGGTTTTGGGATACGTGATATACACCGTGTTTATGTTCATTTGCTTTAACTTCGACATAGTGCTTGGAACATTACCATAAATGGGATGAGGGATGCGGGATTCGGGATACGGGATCCGGCAAACGCAATCCGGTATCCGGGAAACGAGATCCTAGATACGATATCCGGGATCCGGGATCAGAGATACGGGATCCGGGAAACGAGATCCAGGAAACGGAATCCAGGAAACGGGATCCAGGATACGGGATCTGGGATATGGGATCGAGTCCGTTTTTTTGCAATTTAAATTTTGCGCCGACGAAGTCGCGGGCAAGAGCTAAATAAGTGTATGTGTCTGTATGTGTGAATGTTTGTTGCCACGTCGGTATCTCCATAACTACTAAACTGATTATAATGTGAAACGCAGATAGTGTAGGCTCTGGAATAAGACAGACGCGGGCAAAGCCGCGGGCACAGCTAGTACAAAATAAATTCGAACCAAAAAATTTATTAGTCGAAAAAATACTTCCTATGTTTGTATTGGAACTAGGCCCACCCACTACACCCGTCCATGCACTCCTGCTGTGATGAGAAGTTGTTGGTCTCGGGCGGCGAAGGCACGGCGTCGCAGTTGTTCGACCATTGGATCTCGAAGCAGGACTTCGTATGCCAGTTATATACGTATCTGAAAAGTAACATATATGACTAAATGTTTTTTTCTTTGCATTAGTAATTAAGTTAGTATATAAGGGCCTCCGCAGACTTGCTACTTTTAGCATCGGCGATCGGCGATTTTGATGCTGCGTCGCGTTTCTTCGAGCGCGAACGAGCGAGACGCAGCATCAAAATCGCCGATCGCCGATGTTAAAAGTAGCAAGTCTGCGGAGGCCCTTATATATAATCTTGGGATTAATAAAAATGAAATGTGTGAAACAGTGAAACGAAATTTACAAAAAAAAATAGATACCTATATAAAAAATTGTTTTAGTTATAATTACTTAACACTTTATTTAGCAGCTACCTATGTATATTTTATTTGAGTTAGTTAAACATCCTATTGTTGCTATTATAATGGACTTTTCGGTAGGTAAAACATCCGTAAAAGCCGATCAAAAGCTTTAATTAAACTAGTATTGTTTTCTGTAACTGTATAATAAATGTATTGTGCTTTATTATCAGCATCGCAAACCGGAAGCAAACATGGAAGACGAATGGACGACATACATTTCGCATACGTCGTGGCAATATTTTAAATTGCAGAGTAACACACTGTGTTGCCAGGTTTATTTCCAAACTTCCCTGGTAAAACATACATTATGATCGCAACTTCGTTCACGTGACCTTTTCTGTTTTCATATCGGCAACGTCCCACTGCTTTAGTTGTCCGATTAAAAATATTCAATTAAAATCGTAAATTCACTACAAAAGACATCGCCTTGACAATAGCTGTCATTAGCCGCATTTACCCTCTTACACTGACTTACATACACTTTTCTGATACTGAGAATATAATTCTCATACAATAGTTAACTTAAGTAGCGTCTTTTCTTATTGGTCAGTGGTCTGACGGTAACGGTTACGGCAGAGAAGTACGTCATCATTGACATTGCTATTACTAATAACTCCATGGATTGGTTTATCTGAACAAGCTTTACTTCCCTCCCTCAATAACTCCCTACAATGAGGGTGATCTGACAATGTTGGCAACACTACTCTATATTCCATTACCTCACTGTATGCGGCCATCGGTCTTTGACAGCATATTCTATAAGGCAGTGCTTCTCCTTGGGCTTCTCTTGGCATAGTGAGGAGTCCACTGAATAAAGGAAAAAATAAATTAAACCTTTTCAACCTATTTATTTGAAAAACATCGTTATTTTTCTCAAAAACTCCGAGCAAAGCGATCTGGGGTCTTACCACAAGCTCTTATTGCGATTCAATTATAGGAACGTTTTAACGACGTTTTAATGACGTTTCTTATTGTCATGACAATAAGGTACGTCATTGCACAAAAAGTCGCTGAAACGTTAATACGTTCCTGTAATTCAATCGCAATAAGAGCTTGTGGTAAGCCCCCAGGTAAGATGGGTGACGTGCTGTCTTTTAAAAAGAAAACAAATGCAATTCGCACGAATATTTTTTTTTTCGTCCTTTTCTTTATGTTTTCGTATTAGTTACCTTTTTATAAAAATATATTTTCTATCTTTTAAAACCTTAACAAAAAAAAAAAACGATTCTTCTATATACGCGCTAGCCTTACATATTCTTGACTCCCTATTCCGTTATACTAGGACAAAAGGAGTCTTCAGCAGGCCTATTTACAAACAAGCAGGATTTATTGTTCGAAGACAGAACAATCTATCGTCGTGTCCCCAATAGAGTCCACACCCTCGTCGTAAATTTCCGCGATGGGTCCGTAAATCTCTGTACAAGTGTACTTGTGGACAAATACCACCTATTTAATGTTGTCTGAAAAATAAGGGCCCATCCATAAATTACGTCACACGTAAAGGGGGGGGGGGGTCGACGAAATGTGACATTGTGTGACAAGGGGGTGGGAGGAGTCCTAAGTTATGGGATGTCACATTCAAAAATCTAATATATCTAAGTATTAAAACCGAAATTTGAATTGTTAAAGAAAAATTTTGAAAATTTCTGAAAATTTTAAACAATATGTGACGTCACACAGGGAGGGGGGGAGTCTCGCAAATCTGACCAGCCGTGACAAGGGGGGGTAGGGGTTTAAAAATCATGAAATTCGTGTGACGTAATTTACGGATGGCCCCTAAATCGTACAACTAGAGCTATTTTTAATAAAATTCTCGTTAATTTTTCACGCGGATTTGAAGTTTTCAATTTAGTACTAAAACGACAGCTCTAATGCGGCATTTTATATCAATCATTGTTTTTTTAATATAAATCGACAACATATCCCACTAATTATAGGTAAATGTGGATGTTTGTTACTCAATCACGCGAAAACTACTGAAAGGATTTGGATGAAATTTGATACATAGATAGATTATTACCTGGATTGACCCATAGGATAATTATTACCCGAAAAAAATGTTAGGTCTTCTCCCGAAAAATATGTCAAAAACTAACTACAGGCATTCTAAAAGTCAACGCGGAAGACGTCCCCAGCAGAAGCTATAGTCTTAAATAAATATATTGTAGGTACCTACAATATACACGACAGGTTGAAATATATAATAATAATAATATCCTGGGACATTTTTTACACACGGCAACCTAATCCCAAGCTAAGCAGAGCTTGTACTATGGAAACCAGATAACTGATATTACTACATATACTACTTTTTTATTTGTAAATACATACTTAATATACATATACACCCAGACTCCGGACATACAGACATGTTCATGCACACAAATGCATGTCACGGGTAGGAATCGAACCTACGACCTGCAGCGTGAAAGTCGCCTCCACGCCAACCACGCTAACGGGCCCGTCAAATATCGTTCCAACATAAAATAGGTACCAGTATGCACTCCTACTGTATGAATACATTTCCATCCCGAGCACCGACACGCGACGTGTAATCTTCACGCATTTCAGATAAGATTGTGCAACGAGGTACGACAATTCCGAGATAAGTTTGTCAGTATTTTATGAGTGGTGCACACACGATGAGAATGACAATGAATTGACAATAATGAATCCTATCCTACTATATCCTGCCAATATTATAAATACGAAAGTGTGTGTGAATGTTTTGTTACCACGTATCTCCATCTACTAAACCGATTTGAATGAAATTTGAAACGTAGATAGTGTAAGCTCTGGAATAAGGCATAGGCTAATCTTACATATCAATTTCCACGCCGGCGAAGCCGCGGGGCACAGCTAGTGTAGGTATAATTTAGGAATGTATACGAGTACCTTCAGGCCGTTGTTATGCCTGCATAATTAATTTGTCTAATTCTAAATGAATTTTGACACCGACGTCACACGTAAAAGGCTGAAGCCAAGTATGGCCTAATTTACGGCCGAATACTCAAAGGCTACTTAAATATTTAAGTCCCACTTAGTAGTTTGAGACGTCGTTATGTGTCATTTTTTGTATGGCGCGTCAAAGTTAAGCAGCTCTCAAAAGACATTGGGCAAAATTGTATGGGACTTGGTCCAAATATCCACCACTGACGAGACCTACGTAACTCGATAGGCCACTAAATACTGAGTAACTTTTGCAAAGACAGTTCAACAAAATAAGCTGTCAGTAAAAAATATGGGTAGTTTAAAAATTTATTTATTGTTTTTTTATTTCACACTTAGTATTGAAAATTAAAATAAGTAACGATTTTATGGGTTTCCTTTCATTTAATTTACTATGTTTCTTAAAGAGATTTTATCCTTATGATTGACCCTATCGATTGATGCCATAAAAGAACAGGATGTTATTTTTTCGGATTTTAGCCGGTTCGATTCCCGAGTGTGGCAAGCGAGTTTTCAAAAATCTTTGAATGCAGTTCGTATTGATTCTAAAATAAAAAAGAAGTCTTCATTCAGTAAAATTATCTATCTACAATATTTAAGGTGCTTCCCCTCCATGTGGCAAAGTTTTGGGACACCCTGTATGTATGAAAAAAAACGTGGTCATTGTTTTTTCATTTTCATTGTTCTATCTACCGGTAAATAGTTGAACTACTCGCTTCGTTTTATGTCGATGTTAGTACTAGGCCGACCACTCGGCCGAGTTGCTTAGGGCCAGTCCCCTTAGTAATTGGTCCATGGTCCATACGCATACATAACTTTTGAGAGTTGCGTAAAATTAGACGCCAAGTTTCGGTAATGTTCGGGTAACGGTAGACTTGAGGCGAGATTTAATTACGGGTAAAATCATCGTTCCCGGATTAGGAACACGTTCAAGTTATTTAATTAGGAACAAACTTATTCGAACTGGAACAGTGACGATGATAGGTTTAATATAATGATTAACAAGCGAAGTCAAGATAATTAAAAAGAATCGCATTAAAATTGTATTCATCATCATCATCATCAACCTATTGCTTGCCTTTATTGTCTTATCTCATTTTAATTTTGTTTTTTTTTGTACCTAATTAAACTCTTATTACTTTCGCGTGGATTTAACAAACAAATATTGTTAAAGTAGCGGCACGTGATGAAGGCCGGTTTGTCATGTGTGAGGGGAAAAGGATGAACCTTATTATAACGGAATAAGATTCATTTTCGCAATCATTTTTTGACATTCTTATTTTTTAAAACGGCCAGTCTTATTTCGTTATAATAAGGTTCGTTTTCTTCCCCCCCCCCCACATGTCAAATCGGCCATCGTAACGTGCCGCTAATATAATATTTGCTAAAATAATAGTAGCCTAAGTAGTAAGGAGTATCCTTATAACGTTAGTTAACTGCCAGTGAAAGTAACGTCAAAATCGGTCCAGCCGTTTCGAATATTAGCCGGAACAAACACTTTTTTATAAGTACCGTATAGGTATACTTTCATATTATGCATTTAGTATAAAGCTGTTATTGTGAAATTAGAAATAGACACTTACCTTTTTATTTATTTGTACATCTGTACGTCTGTACCATCATCTGTGTATCTATCATATATCTCTTTACTATAATGTAACCGTTGGCGGGCGAGAAAAATCCCATCAACCCCCCCTCCCCCTTCTCCTGCCTCTGCCTCTGTCACGCTCCCTTTCGAGTCGGCAACGCGCGAGCGACGCCTTTGGTATTGCAAGCATCTATAAGCTCGTTAGCCACCCTAGTCACATAAAACAATTGCGACGTAATTCAGTGTATAACTAGCGTTATTATAAAACAATACTTACGGGCTCGTATGTGACACACTAACGCCGATAACAAGCCGATGTAACACCAAACCCTTGACATTTCGCTTCGTTGCGATCACTGGGGTTATCTATATACAATTACAATTATATACATTTACAGTTGGTACGTGCCGCTGTTTGTATACAAGTGAGCGACGAATTCAATCACATGTGGATTATATAAAAAAATGTTTCACTCGTTAAGAGACATCGTAGTGGATAATCTTCTTCCAACTCCTATCCTTTCTTTTGATTAAATTCGTGCGGGTTCCAAGACAACTTAGCTTTTCGCCGGGACTCGTCGAGGGTCAAACCTTGGCATATAACGTTAAGAACGCACGCGCTCGACCAAAAACATATCGATATTGCCAACACGGCTCATCTTCTGGTGGATATTGTTGAATTGCGATAACAGATATGTGTAAATCTACATGTAGTGATGTTGTAGTGATGTTTGACGGGCCCGTTGGCGTGGTTGGCGTGATGGCGTCTTTCACGCTGCAGGTCGTAGGTTCGATTCCTACCCGGGACATGCATTTATGTGCATGAACATGTCTGTATGTCCCGAGTCTGGGTGTATATGTATATTAAGTATGTATTTACAAATAAAAAAGTAGTATATGTAGTAATATCAGTTATCTGGTTTTCATAGTGCAAGCTCTGCTTAGTTTGGGATCAGGTAACCGTGTGTACAAAAATGTCCCAGGATATTATAATTATTATTAACTCCTCCTATCCTTTCTTTTGTTTAAATTCGTGCGGGTTCCAAGACAACTTAGCTTTTCCCCGGGACTCGTCGAGGGTCAAACCTTGGCATATAACGTTGAGAACGCACGCGCTCGACCAATAATATATCTATGTTGAAAACATATCGATATTGCCAACAAGGCTCATCTTCTGGTGGATATTGTTGAATAGATGTGTCCATATGACGCGCATGCCTCACCCGAGCACTCACTTTTGACGTCGGAACGCACAGACGTAATGTCATAATATGAGTGCTCAGGTGAGGCATGCGCGCCATATGGACACATCTAATTGCGATAACAGGGGGCTTACCACAAGCTCTTATTGCGATTCAATTACAGGAACGTATTAACGTTTCAGCGACTTTTTGTGCAATGACGTACCTTATTGTCATGACAATAAGAAACGTCATTAAAACGTCGTTAAAACGTTCCTATAATTGAATCGCAATAAGAGCTTGTGGTAAGCCCCCAGATATGTGTAAATCTCGCTACATGTAGTGATGTACTGAGCACAAATATTGTGATTGCGATGTTACAAGGTACCACATTACTAAAAATAAATATTTTTCCAGATTTTTCAATTAAAATTCGATTAATTTAATTAAGGTCATAGGTTCGATTCCTACCCGGGACATGCATTTGTGTGCATGAACATGTCTGTATGTCCCGAGTCTGGGTGTATATGTATATTAAGTATGTATTTACAAATAGAAAAGTAGTATATGTAGTAATATCAGTTTTCTGGTTTCCATAGTACAAGCTCTGCTTAGTTTGGGATCAGGTAGCCGTGTGTAAAAAATGTCCCAGGATATATATATATATATAATTTGTTTTTTCGGACGTCGTTCGCCGAATTGTACTTTAAAGAAATCAATATATTAAAAAAGCGCCTTGTCGCCTTTGTGACATTAAACAAAAATGTAAATTTAAAAACTAAAAAGCGACAATGCGAAATATGACACTTTAAAAGTATGAAACTAGAAAATATTCTCATCGAGAGGATAGCCGTGGTCCGTTTAGGTCCAAGTGACATAGGTATATGACCACGGGCCACGACTATCCTCTAGATGAGAATATTTTCTTGTTTCATACTTTTTAGAGCATGATTTTTTAACCACCGTAGTCGGGTAAAAAGATACTGCGCTTTCAAAATAAAATACTTGAATTAGGAAGTATATTTTATTTCAGTACGTTAGATAGGGAAAATTATGTAGGTATCACGGTAATAAGAACACGTAATTTTAATAATAATAATAATATAACGTCACGACTTTTATCCCCATTCGGGGGTAGTCAGAGGCTTGAGTGGCCATACACCACCACATTGTGGAGGTATTAAGTCAACTCAAAGCCCACGTTTCACCTGATAGTCAGAACCCAACGTGGCAGTTGGTGAACCTTGTCGCCGTGTATACAGGAACTGACTATTACCTAATCCCGAGGGATAGGTAGGTTTCCTCACGATGTTAATGTAATTGTGTATTGTTGTTGTGTAATTGTTGTTGTGTAATTGTTGTTGTGTTGATGTTACAATGCGGATTTATGGAACGATTTGATTTCATAGCAGAACTGGCATACATTTTCCATCAATGTATATGAACCACGTAGGACATCTGTTACATGGGCGGAATTCTTTTGTCACGTTCGATTCATCCAGGACTTCTTTTGTCACGTTGCAGTCTATTGGGACAACGCTCCGAGATTCTATTACATGACTGCAATAACATGAAATCTGCAATAACTTTCAAGGTGGTAGAGTCAAGCTGTAGCCAATTGACTGCAGCTCGTAAACGGGCTGGCTCGACCGGGGTAGTACCACCCTCTCACAGAAGATCGGCGTAAAGTAGCTATTACAGCTGCGTTTCGTTCGATGAGTGAGAGAGCCGTAAGCCCACCCCCCCTCCCCCTCCCTCCATCCCAGTCCCCTTCAGGTCGGCAATGTGCGAGCAATGCCTTTGGTATTGTAAGCATCTATAGGCTACGGTAACTGCTTAACATCAGGCGGCCCGCACGCTTTTTTGCCACCGCAGTCCTATAAATAAAAAAAATAAAAAATAAAAAAACATTTTAAAATAATACTGAAAGTGCTGAAGTATATTCCTGACTATAGATACAAAGACATAACATTTACATGACATTTACTCATAGAAAAGACCTATTATTCTGTAAAGGAATTTATGGAAGATTCGAGTCTAAAATAACAGTGATCCGATTGCAAGAGTAATGTACCTAATGACTAGTAGTGTTACTGACCAATGTAGGCATCAGCATGTTATTTCCATATTATTTCTACATTTTAAATTATATAAATCTTGATTATCAATATTAATTATTTTATATTATTGACGGAGCGCCGCGGAAACTAAAATTAATCTATGTTATTGACATTATCAGCTATCTTTTGACATTTACGTTTCAATGTGACATTTCTAGTTTATTATCACATTTACTATCATTATTATTATTTGACTAGCTTTTTCCCGCGACTGCGTCCGCGCTGAATTTAAATTAAAAAAAATCGGATCCCGGATCCCGTATCTTGGATCTCGTTGTCCGGATCCTGGATCCCGTTTTCCGGATCCCGGATCCTGGATCCCGTATCCCGGATCCCGTTTTCCGGATCCCGTATATCCCGAACCCCGTATCCCGTTTCTCAGATTCCGTTTGCTAAAATCCCGGATACCGTATCCCGGATATCGTGAATCCCGTATCAAATATCCTGAATTTTATATCCCGGGTCCCGTACCCCGGATCTTGTTCCCCGGATCCCAGATTCCGTTTTCCGGATCCCGGATCCCATACCCTGGACATCACGGGTCCCATATTCCATATCCCGGATTTCATACCCCTGATGTCGTTTGCCGGGTCCCGTATCCCGGATCTCATTTTCTGAATCCTGGATCCCGTTTCCCAGATCCCAGCTTCCGTTTGCCGGAGCCTTATCCCGTTTCCTGGTTCCCAGATCCCGTATCCCGGATATCGGATCCCGTATCTCGGATATCCCGGATCCCGTATCGTATTAGCCCGTAAAAGTCCCGTCAAAATCGGTCCAGCCGTTTCAGAGATTAGCTCGAATCGGTACCGCAATACAAACTTTCATTCCCTATTTTACACCCTCAGGGGATGAATTTTCCAAAACGCTAAAATTAATCTTTTTTATTTGTAAAAAGAAACCTAAACCCCAATTTTCATCATTCTAACTACAAAAATGTCGAATTTCAATAAAAACTTTCATCCCTATATCACCCCCTTATGGGTTGAATTTTCAAAAACCATAAAATTAATCTTTTTCATTATTAAAACACACTTAGTCAGCAATTTTCATAATTCTAACTTCATTAATGACGAACTTACACACAAACTGTCATTCCCCTTTTTTACCCCCTTAGGGGTTGAATTTTCAAAAACCCTGAAATTACTCTTTTTTATTTTTGAAAAGACACCTAATCACCAATTTAAATAATTCTAACTTCAAAAATGACGGAACTTCCATACAAACTTTTATCCCCTATTTTACCCCCTTAGGGGTTGAATTTTCAAAAACCCTGAAATCCATATTTTTTGTTTTTTAAATGACACCTAATCAGCAATATTCATAATTCTAACTTCAAAAATGACGATCTTCCATACAAACTTTCATCCCCTATTTTACCCCCTTAGGGGTTGAATATCAAAAAACCCTTTCTTAGTACACCTCTACACATCAAGATAAACTCACCCTCCAAATTTCAAGTCTCTATGATCAGCGGTTTAGGCTGTGCGTTGTCTGTCAGTCAATCAGGACTTTGATTCTTATATATTTAGATTAGGTAGGCAGGCAAAAATTGTACGCCGTATAGGCAGTTCATAGAGAGCTTAATATTTTAAGTAACCATGTTCACCTCTGTACTTACCTATGATACACAATAAATTAAATTGAATTGAATTGAATTAAAAGCCTATACAGTAAACGTCGCGTCTCCTCAACGCACACTTTTAAGTCCGCAATTAAGAAGGTTTGGATCAAAATGTTATTAGTAGGTACCGTAATGATTACCGCCAAATTTATAGAGATTTTAGCAAGTTTACAATGGTTTCACAAAGTATTTCTAGGAACAAGTGATTTGTAATGCCAGTATACGTCCATTATAACTTTCTATAAATTTGAGGCTTAGAATGCGTGTGAATATTCAAAAATTCAACAAAATTCAACTAGAGTACCTTTCTCGTGTACGTAAATTGTAGGACTAAAGGCTAAAACAATTATTAATGCTATTACATTTCTGTTTTCACCTAGGCATGTCTAATTCGGAACGTGTAAGGTAGGGCAATATAAAAAAAAAAGACGGCCAGATTGCACTCCGGGAGTGCCGGCAGAAGTGAAAACTTGAACATTAACGTTATGCATTTTTAAATATTTTGGGGGGAGGGGGTGCGCAATCTGTCGAATTTTTCGATCAGGACACGTGACCCTGACGCGAGTTTAACATATTTTACCCATCTCAAGAAAAGTGCACAACGCCGCTAAAGAAGTTTTCACTTCAAAAACAAAAGAAGTCATGGTCCCAATTTGGACAAATTTTAAGAATTGACTTGATGCAAGATAAAACTGATTTTAATACTTCTTTGTAACAACTTCAGCACATGAGCCCTGGACCAGTATGTCGCAGTCTGGTGGCTGCTTGTTCCGCAACTCCAATGCTCTGTAAAGAAATAAAGTTAAAAATAACCCAACATTGGAAAACCAAATTTGAGGTTGTTTTTTTTGGCGGGAAGTGGAAAAGTGATGGTGTCATTTTTGTTTTAATTTCCAAAACTTGTGTTTCCTTGTATTATAATGTGTAATGTTGGCGGAATATTAACCATTATAAGTTCATAAATGTGCGTGATTGTGGGCAATTGGAACAAAAGTGGTAAAACATGATTTTCGGGTTACTCCAAAAAGTCTTAGTAATTTGTCAGTAAAGTATCCGCCACTTTACTGATAGGGTTTGGGGTGGGTATTTTAGGCCTAGACTAGGTCTTCCTGTGCTTGACGCAGCAAATAAACTGTAATATAATATTTTACTTGACACTGGCATATGCGAAAAGCGACGCCATAACAAAGAAAAAAAAACCCAACATTGTATGTGGGATATTTGATTGGCCGTTTTCATATTACACGGCACGGCAGCGGCGACGGCTGTCACTGAGATATTTTCGGGGTTTTCATTGGTCAGTAACCAATGACAACTGGTCACTGACCAATGAAAACCCCGCAAATATCTCAGTGACAGCCGTCGCCGCTGCCGTGCCGTGTAATGTGAAAACGGCCATTATTGTATGTTATCTGTATTGTTGTGTTTATGATTTCGTCTGTCAAAGTGACATAAATGTTAGTCAGTTGATGTCAAGGAATTGGTTGATGTTGATTGAAGACTAGAAGAATTAAAATATTTTGAAAATACAAATATTAATGCATGATCAATAGATAATGATGAATAACGATAAATAAAGATAAAAGGAATTAAATGATTTCTTCATAATCTATCATATTTTAAAAAGAAATATTAATATTATGTTTTAGCTTACCTAGACTCCCTTTCTGATGGACCTGAAACATACCGTATCTCTCAATAGTGCCAATTCTGTTGACATCATATTTCTGTCGTAAAAACAGCCCCACTAGACAAGTGGCATGAACGCTAATCAAATAGAATAGAATAGACACCACAATGTATGGAAATGTCAAACGTCGCTATGTAGATCAACAACAAGTTGCTATGAAGATCACGTGACTTATGTAATTTCCATACATGAAGCGTAGCGATTTCAAGGAACGCTTGTAGACGTCAGCCACTTGTCTAGCCCTTCCGTTCAGTGTCGTACTGTTCGCTTTTTACTTGTTAAGACTTGTGACTGTCCAAAATAGTATGTCCTACTAAACGGAGTCCATGGACATAGTACGACTCAGTCGTTCGCGGAAAATAATGTTGAAAACATGTCGGTATTGCCAATACGGCTCATGTTCTGTTCAATCTTCTTATGTATTTTATAATTTAACTAGCTTCCGCCCGCGGCGTCGCCCGCGTGGCCTACAGCAACCAAATGATATATTTTTCTTCAGAAACAAACTCAAGGGTAGAAACTGATTGCATTATCAAAAATACTGCATCAATTTTCGGCTTTCAACTTTCACCCCCTATTTAACGCCCTTAGGAGTGGAATTTCGTAAAACCCTTTCTTAGTGGATGCCTACACTATACAGAGAACACACCCTCCAAATTTCAAGTCTCTAGGACCAGCGGTTTAGGCTGTGCGTTGATATATCAGTCAGTCAGGACTTTGAATCTAAATATATAAGAATCAAAGTCCTGATTGACTGACTGACTGACTGACTGACTGACTGACAGACAACGCACAGCCTAAACCACTGATCGTAGAGACTTGCAATTTGGAGGGTGGGTTTGTCTTGATGTGTAGAGGTGTACTAAGAAATGGTTTTTAGAAATTCAACCCCTAAGGGGGTAAAATAGGGGATGAAAGTTTGTATGGAAGTTCGTCATTTTTGAAGTTAGAATTATGAAAATTGCTGATTAGGTGTCTTTTGAAAAATAAAAAAATATGGGTTTCAGGGTTTTTGAAAATTCAACCCCTAAGGGGGTGAAATGGGGAAGAAAGTTTGTATTGAAGTTCGTCATTTTTGAAGTTAGAATAATGAAAATTGCTGACTAGGTGTGTTTTAATAATGAAAAAGATTAATTTTATGGTTTTTGAAAATTCAACCCCTAAGGGGGTGAAATGGGGAAGAAAGTTTGTATTGAAATTCGTCATTTTTGAAGTTATAATGATGAAAATTGTTGTTTTGGTTTCTTTTTACAAATAAAAAAGATTAATTTTAGCGTTTTGGAAAATTCATCCCCTGAGGGTGTAAAATATGGAATGAAAGTTTGTATGGCAATACCGATTCGGGCTAATCTCTGAAACGGCTGGACCGATTTTGACGGGACTTTTACGGGCTAATACGATACGGGATCCGGGATATCCGAGATACGGGATCCGATATCCGGGATACGGGATCTGGGATCTGGGAAACGGGATCCAGGATTCAGAAAATGAGATCCGGGATACGGGACCCGGGAAACGAGATCCGGGAAACGAGATCCGGGGTATGAAATCCGGGATATGGAATACGGGACCCGAGATATCCGGGATACGGCATCCGGGATCCGGAACACGGAATCTGGGATCCGGGGAACAAGATCCGGGATACGGGACCCGGGATATGAAATTAAGGATATTTGATACGGGATTCACGATATCCGGGATACGGAATCCGGGATTTAGCAAACAGAATCTGAGAACCGGATACGGGGTCCGGGATCCGGAAAACGGGATCCGGGATACGGGATCCGGAAAACGGTATCCAGGATCCGGGCAACGAGATCCAGGATACGGGACCCGGTAAACGAGATTCGGGATGTGGGTTACGAGATACGGGATCCGTGATATCCGGGATACGGGATCCGGGATTTAGCAAACAGAATCTGGGAACGGGATCCGGGATACGGGGTCCGGGATATGGGATCCGGGAACCAGGATCCGGAAAACGGGATCCAGGATCCGGGCAACGAGATCCAGCATACGGGACCCGGGTAACGAGATCCGTGATATACGGGATCCGGATAACGGGATCCAGGATCCGGGATACGGGATCCGGAAAACGGCATCCAGGATCCGGGCATCGAGATCCAGGATACGAGACCCGGGAAACGAGATTCGGGATACGAAATCCGGGAATTTGGATCCGGGATTCGATTTTTTTAAATTTAATTTCTGCGCGGACGAAGTCGCGGGCAAAAGCTAGTGTTATATATATAGAAGATATAGAAGATTGTCGAATAGCGAGTGTGATAACAGATGGGTGGATTTCGCTGCATGTAGTGGTGCGCTGAGTACAAGTCTAGTGATTGCAATGTTAGGAGGTACCATATCTACTAAACTGATACATCAATGGTGAAGAGCAGAGTTGGGCAAAATTTAATTGCAATTACTTAATTGCAAATTGCATGGGGTGTCACAATTAACAATTAATTTTGATTTTTTTGTCAATCGCGAACAAATCACAATTAATTGTTAATTGTGACATCACCTGCAATTAAGAATTAATTAATTGCAATTAAATTTTGCCCAACTCTGGTGAAGAGCAATATTTTGAATTTAAATAAATGTAAATAAATTAAAATGTATAGCTACTCACGACTTTGTGTGACACACGCACATGCGGATAGCATGATCAAACACCAAATTCCTGACATTTTGGTTTGAAATTATATACCTACTTTAGTTATTTGCTTGATATACTTATAAATTTCTGGCTGTATTACATTCTCACGCGGTATTTATAAGTATTTTAGAGGCAAAAGCGAATAATTTGTGCGATGTTTTGTATATGGCTCATGAATATAATTTACTGTATGAAAATCGATTTATTCCAATCAGTTCCACTAAACTATAGTCAGATTTTTAATTAGACGAAGCAAACTGAATGTCACTGTTCTATGAATTTGAACCTTATTTGTTCTATTTATATCGAAAAGTGACATTAGCACCTGTCAGTTTACTTCGTCTAATTAAAAATCAGACATAGTCAATGGTATTTTATTACAATTGCACACATAATCGAACGTTGAACTACTATTATACATTTGGATTTATTTCTAAACATAGATATATTTTGGTCAAGCGCATGCGCTCAACTAGATCGAGCCAGAGTAGTTGTAAAATGCGGCAACGAATACCACGCAAAAAATTGAGTGGACGAGGCCAACTTGACATAAATACTATTTATTGGTTGGTGTTATTTTTCGTTGGTGAAATTAGGATATTATGCAATACTAACTGATGGTATGTGATCTCAGTGTCTTTCTTATTTTTTGATGGATTGTTTTTGCATAATTTTACCACGCTAACCGGCATTTTACTACGTAAATATAATTAAAGAAAAATGTCAACACGGCAGATCAGTGTGACGGAGTGGTTGCTACCGTGGCTACGATATTATCAGTGATACCGCGTAATAAAATTTAATTTCCCCAAGGTTGCGATTTTTATTGTTCTGCAAATAAATAATTATTTTTATATAAGGTCGTAAGCTATAAATACATATTTTGCAAGGCACCTTACTAAATGCTGTAGATGACGTATCCACCCTACCATAAAAAAATAACCGCATGGTATAAGGCCGCGCTCACTTTGGATGCGTTTTCGTCCGAATTTTACTCGTGCATACACTTACGAACAACACGAATGATCCCGATCCCGACCTTCCAAGTACTACGGGAGTGCGCACACTGGGTGCGAGTTGGTCGTACGTGTACGTAACTCGCACCAAGGTCGGGATCATTCGTGTTGTTCGTACGTGTATGCACGAGTAAAATTCGGACGAAAACGCATCCAAAGTGAGCGCGGCCTAAATCTTTTCTATAGGTTGGTTCAGCTGGTTAGTAACGAGCATTAAAAGTTCCTTGGTAACGAGTGATTCAGTCAAAGGAACCCAAGATTTATTTTGTGGTAAGTATCATAGGGAAGAGTTGTTCTTTTTTAAAAGCTTTTATTTTTTAATTAATGGCCTCTTTCCATTCGGGCCCAATGTGATTCTGCCAATGTCAACGTCTTATTAGATTTACATATGAAACAACGCGTGACAATTTGCGCGGGTGAAGGGGTCGTTGAGGACAGAGATATGTGGAGGAGGATGGGAGAGACCTATGCCCAGCAGTGGGACGAAATAGGAAAATAAAAAATAGGAAACTTTTTTTTATATAGTCTACTAGTAAGTACTTAGTTGCTGTTTTTATGTAAGTAGCTTATAAAATACATACGTACTTACTAGTAGACTGTGTAAAAAAAAAGTTTCCCATTTTTTATTTACCCATTTCGTCCCACTGCTGGGCATAGGTCTATCCCATCCTCCTCCACCTACCTCTGTCCTCAACAACTCTTTGTCAGTCCTTCTCTAAGGCGTCAAGATCATCGCACCATCTCTTTCCAGGCCTGCCGCAACGCCGTTTTCCATCTTCCGGAACCCACTCGCTTGAAATTTTAGCCCACTTGTCAGGATCCATTCTATTCATATGGCCTGCCCATCTCCACTTAAGCTTAGCAGTCTTTGATTCATGGGGTAAAAGTTTAGAAGTTGACCACACTATTTACTCATGCTTGTGGGCGTTGTCGCAAATAGTTACACACATTACAATATTGAGATTGCCGCATTCAAGGAGCTATATCTTACAGCTATAAAAAGCTTACGGCCCGCCTGAGATTAAGCAGTTACCGTAGCCTGTAGATGCTTACAATACCAAAGGCATTGCTCGCACATTGCCGACCTGAAGGGGAGTGGGATGGAGGGAGGGGGAGGGGGGTGTCATATTTCTTAGGAAGCGTGGAGTCTTCCTAAAACAAATCACTGTTTCTAAACTTGTCACAATTAGTTATAACTCTTAATATTGAAAAGAAAATTTGGTAGAATAAATATTATATTTATATTGTCCCAGGATATTACAATTTTTAATATATGTTGGAAATCAGAACGAAAGACCAGTAGAATTATAATTAGACAAGTCGATATTAGAAAGAGCCTTCGTACGTTATACATATTAAAACGTTATACATATTTTAATCTGACATCAAGTTCGCAGTTTCGGTTACACTTTCGTGTCTTTCGTTTCCGTTGCAACTGTTTCATTTTTCTTACGGGCACATTTTCCTTGGTAGAATTCGAAATGAATGGAGCATTTTATTTCAATGCCACGCCGCCGCCCGTCGCACAGGCCGTCAGGGTCCGGCTGGCCGGGAGCGCAGGCTCCTGACATAGAACTCCGTAATTCTACGTCACTGCAAAAAAAAATGAAAATGGTTTTAATTGTGTTGGTACGAACTAAACTGGGGGCTTACCACCACCTCTTATAGCAGTTTTGTTTTAACGTTTCAGCGACTTTTTGTGCAATGACGTTTCTTATTGTCATGACAATAAGGTTCGTCATTGCACAAAAAGTCGCTGAAACGTTAAAAAATTCCTGTAATTGAATCGCAATAAGAGTTCGTGGTAAGCCCCCTGGACTGAATCAACTGTATTGCCATCTTTATTTATTTTTTATAGCACTGCGGTGGCGAAGAAGCGCATGGCCCGCCTGATGTTAAGCAGTTACCGTAGCCTATATATATGCTTAGAATACCAAAGGCATTGCTCGCACATTGCCGACCTGAAGGGGAGTGGGATGTAGGGAGGGCGATGGGGGTGGGCTTTCGGCTCTCTCACTCATTGTACGAAACGCAGCTGTAATAAATGCTTTACGCCGATCTTCTGCGAGAGGGTGGTACTACCCAGGTCGAGCCAGCCCGTTTATGAGCTGCAGTCAATTGGCTACATCTTGGCTCTACCACCTTGACTCGGACGGACTGAATCAACTGTATTGCCATCTTTCTTATGAATGTAGTTTATGGATAGAAATATTTTTATATGTGTCTGTATATGTGTCTAAATATTTTTATGTGTGTGTTATATGTGTATTAATCTAATCATCATTTACTATCAATCAATCAATGGTCATATGTTATAATGGGTGTATAAGATTAGGGAATAGTAACTAATTCAAATTCGAATTAAAAAAAGGTACTCACTTTGACATATGTCATGTCAAACTTTTTTAAATGTTTTTTTTTTAGCTTGGCGGGTTGGTTACTATACCCTAAAATATTGATTTGCACTTCGCAGCTCGAACAATTGTTAAAATCGATTTTAACAACTTTGCAACTGTGACTCTAAATGTGTATACTTACTATAGGGTTTAGTATAGTAGTTTAGTATACTATAGTAATTTCAGTAGGTATAAAAAACCACATTGGCAAGTTAGAAAAATCTAATTATCATCAGTTTACTTTGAGAATGTACATGTTATTTAAAAAAACTGTATTTCTTTGTTGTCTTAGCGGTTCACACGACGAAGACGGAGGTGCAGAATACGGCCATTTTCTATCAACAATTTATAAAAAAAAGTTCTCGTCTTTACCTTGTGTATCCATAGACTTAAAAATTCCTTGTGTGTATCATATGTAGCGTAAGTTTAAATTAAGAATAGCATTTATTTTTTTAATTAGGAACTTATGTAGGTACGTTTATCTCACCTTCCAGTTCGTATTTCTTCACGACATGACCCGCCAGCATACACTTGGCCGTCCGGACATTGGGGAGGCGGCGACTTTATAGTATTCCTAGACTCTCTTTCTGATGGAACTGAAACATACCGTGACATACCTCTCAGTGGTGCCAATTATGTTGTAATCAAATCATTTCTGTCGTACGAACAGAATTAGCACCAGTGTCGTACTACCCGCTTTTACTTGTAAAATACAAGTACGTTAAGTAAAAGTAAGTAAGTAAGTAAATAGTAAGTAGTGTTGAATCCTTTGGACCCTGAATTGCATCCCGCGTACCAACTGGACCCGCAGCAGATTGAACTCGGTCCATAATGGAACGGCTCTTATATTACAAACCATGTACGATAGCAATAATCCGTTTTGTTCGGGCTTCAAATTTTGAATTTTGACACATTTCCGTAGTAAATTAGATTATAATCTCATTGTAAATTAGTGTCAAAATCACGAACAAATTAACAAACGAAACAGATTGTCCGGGTCTGTTATAGCCCCTGGATATTTCCGATGCAGTACGAGATAGAACCAAACAACAAACATATTATTAAGGGCCGGTTTCAGAATCGTTACATAATTCTATCCAGTTAATAAATATGGCGTTTTGACGGATATTCTATGGGAGAATTGTCAAAACGCCATATTTATTTGGTGGTAACGTTTAAACCAGGTGTTCCTAAACTTTAAAGATAACGGAACACCAAAAAAATACCTTTTATTTTGTGGAACCCCATACCTATCAAATGATTACAAATCAACACTGAAATTTATATAACAACATTTTTTTAAGAAACATGTAATAATAAATGAAACATGTGAAACATGTGTATAATTGAAACACATTGTTTTATGAATAATTGTTTTATAGTTCGGTATTATGTCCGACAATTGTATGCGTATATCTTGGGTAGCATCTAATCTTGACCTGGGGGCTTACCATGACCGCTTATCGCGATTCAATTATAGGAACGTTTTAACGTTTCAGCGACTTTTTGTGCAATGACGTACCTTATTGTCATGACAATAAGAAACGTCATTGCACAAATGGCCGCTGAAACGTTAAAACAAAACTGCTATAAGAGGTGGTGGTAGGGCCCCTGTATTTGTTTTTTGTATAAACGTAGGCTGAAAAGCCTGTTTCACAACGATACGTTGTGACGAATGGGAGCAATGTTAAAATAGCCTTTTTGGCTATTTCAGGGTATTCACTCCTAACACCAACCCAAAACTATTTCAAAATAATATTTGTAACCGTGGTATTATTTAATAGCTAATAATAAATAATTTTGGCGGAACCCCGATGACTATTCTACGGAACCCCTAGGTTCCGCGGAACGCAGTTTGGGAATCGCTGGTTTAAACAGTAGCTTTAATCATATACACACACATAGTTTTATCATCATTATCTCAACCGAAAGCCGTCCACTGCTGGACATAGGCACCCCCCAAGGTTCGCCACAATGACCGGGCTTGCGCAGCGCGCAGCGCGTCCTTGACTAGGTCGTCGGTCCACCTTGTGCGAGGCCTACCCAGACTAAAATTGGGTTACAATGCAAATATATTTTAATGTAATGTATTTAATTTTAAACAGCGACTGTAGCCTAGGGGTGAACAGGTTGGGCTAGCAATCAGAAGGTCCCAGGTTCAATCCCCGGTGGGGCATGCACCAATGGATGAAATTTCATCTATGTGCATAATTAACAGGGAAAACATCGTGAGGAAACCTACCTATCCCTCGGGATTAGGTAATAGTCAGTTCCTGTATACAAGGCGACAAGGTTCACCACCTGTCACGTTGGGTTCTGACTATCAGGTGAAACGTGGGGTTTGAGTTGGTTAATACCTCCACAATGTGGTGGTGTATGGCCACTCAAGACTCTGACTACCCCCGAATGGGGATAAAAGTCGTGACGTTACATATTTTAATGTGATGGGTATTTTGGATACTCACGACTCTGGATGCACGCACATGCGGACAGCAAGATCAAACACCAAACTGCCGACATTTTACTTTGAAGTGATACCTCGATGTAGTTATAAATGCAATGATGCATTACAGTTGTACGCTGTATTTATATAACATAGAGAGAGATTATCGAATTTGTGTGATTTTTTGTAACATGTAAATTACATGGTTCACTAATGTACTGTCAGCAACATGAGTCTTTAGATGTGTCCAAATGGCGCGCATGCCTCACCCGAGCACTCATATTATGACATTACGTCTATGCGTTCCGACGTCAAAACTGAGTGCTCGCGCGAGGCATGCGCCTGATGAAGACGCCGCCTTTGAACATTCGCTTGCACACTTTGTAGAACACGGTCACGGTATTTGGTGAACATTGTCAAAACCAAACATTAGCAGCAGCAAATGTTTAGTATTAACCACTTTGACTAACGTTGGTAAAATAAAGAGTGGATATAACTATTACCGATTTGAAAAATTGAGAATGTTCAGTGACTATTTATATTAAGTATGTATTTACAAATAAAAAAGTAGTATATGTAGTAATATCAGTTATCTGGTTCCCATAGTACAAGCTCTGCTTAGTTTGGGATCAGGTAGCCGTGTGTAAAATATGTCCCAGGATATTATTATTATTACTTATGTTGCTGACTGTACCTTATTTATTTTATGAAAATTGATTTATTCAAATCAATTCTATGCAGTTTATTTGCAATAAATACGTTAAGAATTGTATGGTCAAATGTATTTTATAATAGCTACTAGAACTCGTCTTTTTATACGTGCACAAAGAAGGACCTCGTTCTAGGTGAGTTACTCATGAGGGACCCCACATTTGAGGTGAGAAGAGGAGTAATGTACCGAGTAATGTACCTTGCCACTCACTCACTCACTTCCTCACTTTCACGCTTATCTTAATATCATTGGATTAATAATTTGTATTTTTCTTTGTAAGTAGTTTATTTTTGAATATGGCCAGTGTTATTAAATTTTTATTAAATAAATTAACTATGTTTAAGTTTAGTTAGATTAGTATATGTGTACATATAAACTTGTGTTAAAGATTTATAAAGTTATGTTAAAGAGTTATAAAATATAAATTATATCAATAATGCTATTTTTACATTTTTGTGAAATTAGGGCCTCCGCAGACTAGCTACTTTTAGCATCGGCGATCGGCGATTTTGATGCTGCGTCTCGCTCGTTCGCGCTCGAAGATACGCGACGCAGCATCGATACGTCACAAAATCGCCGGTCGCCGATGCTAAAAGTAGCTAGTCTGCGGAGGCCCTTAGAAGTCACAAAACTCTATAAAATATTTTAATGCGAAAATGGATCCAAAAGCAGCCACCAAAACATGGTTTGCATGTTTATTCACTTTCAATTACACGGCACATTACAACCGCTTCGGGTATCAAAACGACCCAGTTTCTTTATAACCCAACCAAAATTGGTATGCTGACTTTTTACCATAAATATATACCGACGACCACTTTTTAATTTCACTTGGTTATGATAAGTAAACAACTCTTACTTTAAGAAGTTTTGTCACCAGCTCCGGTAGCCGTGATCGTCTAGTGGTTAGGACCCTACGTTGTGGCCGTAGTAACCCAGGTTCGAATCCTGGTCACGGCAGTGGACACACTGTCGCGGCGGAGCAATTTTTTATAAGTTTTTACACGTTGATCATGCGTGACATAGAGTAGATATTTTTCGTATGAACCCAATCATAGCTATTTAAAAGGTCCCTACAAATATAAGAAGGCGAGTGAATCACTTTCTCGTAACCCAATGCATACAGGGTGGTGACGACATTACGACAATAAATTAAATCACGGTCCCTACTAGTCAATCACGATACTTGAAAATTATCAAATTAGGTTTACATCATAGTTTTTTTTCTAAAACTTTAATGTGGAAAAAATCTAAACGAAACACAACATCCTTTATAATCGTCTACTGACCTCATAGACTGGCCTGTAGGTACAATCGCGGCAACCTCACTTCGGTGTCGGTATTTTTAGTGGTACCTTTGTAGCCACAAAGTTAAAATCGTAAAAGTATGAAACAATGCCGGGACCATACCTTTGAACATAATTAGTTTTTTTTTTAATGTGCGAACTACTAGCGTGATACCCAGTATGTAGTTTCAGTTATTGTCGTCATGTCGTCACCACTCTGTATATTAATCCAATCGTTTATTTATTTGGAGGCGCGCTAGCGCGCTAGGCGAAGTCAAGTAACACGAGCAGGCCCTACACTACCCTTTTCTCGAATTGTTACGGCCGTTTTTGACCCTTGTTATCTTAATTACAAGCGTTTTTTTTAATTGCCAATATTACCAATGCTCTGTAGCTCTCCCACGAGTTAACGCAAGTTTTATTTATGTCCGTCAGTCGCTAGCGTGAAATATTTGTAAAGTAATTTGTAGTGCACTAACAGCTACACGAAGTAAAAAATTACCATCAATTTTAATTACAGGTTCGTGACTGGCGAATACTGATAAACGAATAAAACTACGAGAGTTAACTCTATCTACGCTACATACAAGTTTTTACTCGTCGTTAAAATGCGCTCTCGCAAACCATTAGCTACGTCCAGATGTGTCACATGCCGCGCGAGGCAAATTGCCTCACGAAGTTTGACTTGCCTCGCGCGAGGCAAATGCGCGTCCTGCCTCACCTGAGCGCTGTCATTTGCCTCGCCTAGTTTGGCATAGTCATCGGACAGAACGATGTCAAACGTGTCAAACTGATAGCTCGGCTATACATTTCTCTGTCTAGAGTGTCAGTTGCCTCGCCATTTGCCTCGCGCGGCATGTGACTGAGGCATACGTCGTGCTTCGCGAGGCATGTGGGTGAGCAGCCTCGCGCGGCATATGTATGTTGTAGACACGTTTATTTAGCAATCGGGTCTGTTGATGCAGGGCTACAATTACCTAAAGCTCTATCCAACTCTACAATACAATAGAACTAACTCGGAACTCTCCTACAATTGCATTCCAATTTAAAACTTAAATTGAATGAAAACAGTGCTGAGCCACCAATTAGTGCCTCGATTGCTCCTGAAATGCCTGAAGGTTTCTAGTTTGCGTCCGTAAATCACTGCTTTCTGTTTAGTTTTAAACATTTTATCGTGTTGGTATTACTATAGGAACGTTTTTTTTTCTTACTAGCAACAAAGCATAGAGAAAACTACATAATAAAGGTTTAATCGTCTTCATACTTCATCAGTCGTGTCGTATCGATGTCGTATAGATGACCGCTTGGCGTAGTAGTTAATGCGTAAGCTGCTCGACTCACTACATCGAATGGTTGCGGGTTATGGCCTTTTCATAATTCGCTCTGATCTGTCACTGGGATTAGCCCCAGTCCATTGTATGGTACCCATAGTAAAATCGTTGCTTAGTTTGGGACCATGTGTGTCAGTCTGGCAATATTAAGTATAATATTAGACGGTATATTAAGCTGTTGGTCCCGGTTATTAAGTTGTTAAGACATGCAAGAGGCTTTGAGGCCGCCTGAAAAACAATGACACCACCCGTAGTTTATATGAAACTGAAAAGCAACCGCAATTATTCCAAATAGCAGATCCAATTCATATAATCTATAATTAAAAAGGTATGCTCCGCCGCGACAGTGTGTCCACTGCCGTGACCAGGATTCGAACCTGGGTTACTACGGCCACAACGTAGGGTCCTAACCACTAGACGATCACGGCTACCGGAGCGATGGTTGCACAGTTGAAAATGTCCACCTCTTTCGACAACGCCGCCAACACTGGCCCACTTTCACAATATTTATGGTTCATTAAACATGATAAGGTAGAGTAAGGTACAGTGATGGAACGCGCACTTTGGAGACAAGGTAGTAAGACAAACTTCAAACCCCAGCTCGCACCTTCAGGATTTTCAAATTTTACGTGATAGCTACGTAGACATTTTATTTTTTATTTTTTTATTTTATTCATTTGGTTTACCAACAATTGTTTGCACGAAATACGTCATACAATATACAATGAAACAGTCCGCACAAAATGCAACAGTAGGTATGTCCAGATACCGCACATGCCTCGCCCGAGCACTCATATTATGACATTATGCCTATACGTTGCGATGTCAAAAGTAAGTGCTCGGGTGAGGCATGCGCCTAATGTAGACGCCGCCAATTACTTAAAGGTAAACACCGCATGCGTAATATAAAGGAATATACAGTAAAGCGTAAGCTCACACAATAGACTAAGGATAAAGATAGCTAAAAAATATAAAAAAGATATAAGGACAATTACTTATTACATAACATCATATCTGATTGCTCGGGGCTTGTGGGTGCGGCTAAACTCATTTTCAACAAAGATTATCACTTGATGAACTGGGTGTTTGTTGATTAATGTTTTTTTTATATTTGCGCTTTGTACGGTCGCCTGCACGTGTACGGTAACGTTTCCAAAAAACAATACCATTTTGAACTTATTCCAAACCAATGATCATCCATCACGCGATTAATTTAGTTAAAGTAGCTAGTTACTGTTGACTCTAGCGTATTCATGCATTAATTCAATAATTGCTAAGCCGTACTGAATATAACCTAATATACGTACTGTCGTTTGGTACTTTCATTAAACTAATCTAGTTAATTGGTAGGTATGTGGGTATTATTGACAAGGTTAAGTATCAACATCAAAGTAAGTAATTACTTTTTAGCAATGTTATTAATGTAGGTACTATAAATTTATGAAATTCAAGGACACTATTTTATTCCTTGCGCAAAATACTTGATCAATTTATTGCATAAAAGCAATACTATACGACTTTTAGGGCCCAATATTTAGTGTCCTTACTCTTTCACTCCTAACTATTATAACTTACAGCTCCCTAATTTAGGGTAGAGGCCCCTAATATCGCATGGTGTATAAGGGATTGTCCAATTTAATTTTCCATTTTCATAATTTAAAATTTAAATAAGCTGTAAAATACAAATAAATTCAAATTAATTTCTTTAAATTAAAAAAAAAACTGCTGTTCACAAATTTTAGACAACGCTAATTCACAGTAAATGGCTATGCTTTGCGGCATTCATTCTTTCAGTGCCTAAATCGACAACGCATAGAAATAATATCTTAACATGAGTGCTCGGGCGGGGCATGCGAGGCATCTGGACGCACCAATTGGCAATTGCTTGCGTGACATTTGTGCGCGTGGGGGTTGCACAGCAATTATCGTTAATGAAGCTATCTGACAAATCTGATTAAGTACTTAATTTGATTCAATTCGAGTACTGGGGGCTTACCACAAGCTCTTATTGCGATTCAATTACAGGAACGTATTAACGTTTCAGCGACTTTTTGTGCAATGACGTACCTTATTGTCATGACAATAAGAAACGTCATTAAAACGTCGTTAAAACGTTCCTATAATTGAATCGCAATAAGAGCTTGTGGTAAGCCCCCTGTTTTATGTCGCTTGCACTATAGTACAATTTCCAACATAATTTGGAAAAAGAAAGGAGGACATTTAATTACGGATCATGTATCAAGTCACTCGCTCTCTTTCTTAATTCATAGGAGAGAATTGGACAAAATCAATATATCCATTTTTTCTTTGTTTTCGTCACCGCCTGTGATAGCCTGTTGGAGCTAATATTTATGTTAGTATATAGTTTTTAAAAAACTAATACGTACTACGCTACGCAACAATTTTGTATCGAATGACAAACCAAATTTTCTACAGTAATTGCGAATTATATCTACACAAAACCCGTGACGTCATCCACTCGAGATAAACCCTTTTACACCATTGATGTTTTATTTCAGCAGATATGGTACCTACAAACATTGCAAACACTAGACTTGTGCTAAGCGCATCACTACATGCAGCGGTTCACTCATCTGTTATCGCAATCGCAATTCGATAGTCAACTTAGTCATTTTTATGTGTATTATTCACCATAAGATGAGCCGTATTGGCAATACCAACATTATTTTCAGCCAAACACTAAGTCGTACTGTATACATGTACTCCGTTTAGTAAGGCATATTATTTTGCTCATTCATCTCCCTCTTTTTTGGTAATGTCTTTGTTTTACACCCTCTTGGAGGGACCGCCCTGTCTCCCCAGTACCTACTCTCGACACATTTCATCCCGATTCGCCCCCGATGTCGTTTTTGTTCTTTCACTGTTCCATAATATTTGAAATATGTCGGCCCGTGTCATATTTTTTTTGTATAAAATCACGTGGGCGGTAGGTAATGCGTTAAAATATGTATTGGTTGTACAATATAGGCTTGTTCAGATTGAATTAGTGTTCCATTTCGTTCGGTTAGATGGATAAAGGCAAAAACAAATAGAACCCAACAAACCAGTGCAAATGTTTGCTAACAAAATGTGGCACTTTTTAACCGACTTCAAAAAAGGAGGAGGTTCTATGTTCGGCTGTATGTATGTTCTTACTTTTATAGTAGGTAGGCATACCAAGATTGGCACCGACTCCAAATACAAGATAACACATCATCACGCCTGATTTTCCCGAAGGGGTAGGCAGTGGTGGTAATAGCAATATTATTTCAGGCTTTTTAGTGCTCCAGGTTTTTTTGAAGTCGGTTTTTATTTGTTTATAAAAATAATTTTATATCAGTATAATACCTATACCTACCTTTATAATACATCAGCATTACTTTAGCAGGTATGGTATTCTAATATTCCAATCACTGTACTCGTACTCAGCGCACTACTACATAGTGCGGCGCCGGCCTTAGAGACTCCGCAGACATGCTACTTTTTGCATCGGCTATCGGCGATTTTGCGACTATCGATGCTGCATCGCGATTTGGTGACTCTCTGTCGCAGCGACTGCTCTAATGCTTAGAGCGATTAAATCGCCAATCGCCGATGCAAAAAGTAGCATATTTGCCGTAACCCTTAGTGTGATCGAACCTTCAAACTCTGTCATTATATTTGTTTACCCTATAGGTAGTGACAAGAAGGATACCGGTGTTTTAATAAGAAAAAATACGGTTTTTATTAAAAAGTAAAATACATTTTTTTTATAAGAACAAAATACAGTAAGCATGTGAACAATCGGTGACTGGCAATGGTAGATAGTAGTCAAGTACTATAACTTATAACTTACCACTACAACAGCTAGCCACACAATGTAGGTCACCAAGTGGTAATACAATTCCGTGCGAGAAGTGGCAAGTTTGGTAACTAAGTAACATACAGGCAATGTCAAGCTTAATAACACATGAACTGTGTGTGTTGTGGTTTCACTTCGGAATAACATGGCTGCCTTGGCGTACGTGTGGGCTGTGGCGTACGCGCGATTGTAATTCGTTGTAAGCTGAAATAGATGGGGAGCCGTAGAAGGGGTTTCTGGATTTGCACGAGCGCGTCAGATTAAGATAAGGGAGATAGCTTACATATTGATAAGAACCTCAAAAAATTATGAGCCCTTAATATATTGGTGGGTTTGCTCAGGGGAACCAAAAAAAATAGACCATCTTAAAATACTCGAACTCGTCAGATTAAGGGGGATTCATTACTAGCTAAGAAGTGTCAAAAATGTCAATTTTGCTAATTTGATCGTCAGTCTAAGAAATGGGAGCATCTGGAAGTTTCACATTTTCACCCCCTCGGTTTATTTTTTTTTTTAAATATAGGACTGCGGTGGCAAAAAAACGTACGGCCCGCCTGATTTTAAGCAGTTACCGTAGCCTATAGATGCTTACAAATTCTGAAGCACTCGAGTTATTTTTTTTTTTTTTCAATTTATCATTTTAGAGCATGAAAAGTATCAATATCTGACACGCTTGAGTATTTTTATGTCATTGCTTTTTATACAAAAAAATTTTTTTTTTCATGTATACTCTTCCCCCACCGCTGAAAGTGGAAACATCTAGAACAATGTATTCTTCCTATCATGTCATCTACCGAATCTACTAGGTTTGGACGACCCTCGTGCAAATCCACGAATTGCACGCTCGCCTCCCCATCTAAAATTCAATAAAAGAGCGTGATGACGCAATCAATATATTATGGAATAATTTAAATCTAAACAAGTTTGTTTACATAATTACTATGGAGAATGACATATTGTAAGCAGTAGCGACATCTGAAGTGAGCAAAAGGCAGTTTTTGTCCCCATTTGATCTCATGTATCGAGTCCTATTATGGATCTAAGGACTAAGTACGTGAACCATAGCCGAAATTCGTGGTAAGCTGAAATTAAATAAAAAGACAAGATAGAACGTTGCGAACAACGAAGTGAGGCCGGTCAAAAAAAACTACGCCTTGTCGTTACATACACACTTACACATATGACGTACAATGAAACTACGCCTAGCCTTTTTCGCGGCGCGTCGCACACATGTTTATGAAACCGGCCTCTCTTCGTTGTTCACAACGTTCTATCTTGTATTTTTTATTTGATCAGAGATGGTAAGTACCTACAATTTTATTTCTTAATACTAACGATGTTTTACTTACCTGAAATCCAATGTTACATGACATTAAAATATCTAACCTTTTTATCAAATTTCTTGTTTCTGTGGAAATCATAATTGGTGGTAGAGTCGAGCTGTAGCCAATCGACTGCAGCTCTTATACGGGCAGTCTCGACCGGGGTAGTACCACCGTCTCACAGAAGATCGGCGTGGCTATACAGCTGTATTTCGTACGTTAAGTGAGAGAGCCGGAAGCCCAATTTCCCCCCTTCCCCACCCTCCATCCCACTCACCTTCAGGTCGGCAATGTGCGAGCAATACCTTTGGTATTGTAAGCATCTATAGGCTACGGTAACTGCTTAACATCAGGCGGGCCGTACGCTTGTTTGCCACCTCAGTCCCATAATAAAACATCCTATACCTCAAAAACATTTCCAAGTTACAAGTTGTGGAACGATCTCCCTCCCGGTCTTTCCTTTGCATGGGGTACATGAGGTTCTTCAAAAGGCATGTTTACAGGTCCCTAAAAGGTCGGCGCCGCGTCTGCTCCCCTTAAGTTGCAGATGTCCTGGGCGGCGGCTTCCACTTACCATCAGGTGGACCGTCTGCCAGTGTGCCATCCTTGGCTATAAAAAAAACCAAGAGTGAGGCTGTCCAAAATAGTTTGTACTACTAAATAGAGGACACCATGGGCACGATATGACCTATTCACTCGCGGAAAAGAATGTTAAATGCGCCTTCTTATGTTAAGTTAATTGTCGAATTGCGTGTGCGCCCAGATGCCTCGCAGATATGACGTGGACGCACCCAATAAATTAGAAGCTCACAGTTAAAGATGTGATAAACGGCTTTATATTAAAAGCACGTTGTTACGCTTGTACTTGTTTTTAAAAGCCGTTGTAAAAAGTGTTTTTCTGCTTTTCTGCGTTTATAAATTAAACAAAAATTCGTCCGTCAATAAACGGACAACAAAAGCAAAATGCTTACTAAACAGAAGTTGAAGCAAAAAGCCAAAAACTTTTTTTCACCTAGTTTTCTACTTTTTTCTAGTGCTTTTGTGCATTAAAAAAGCCAAAAACATATCTGCTGAAAAATTGATAGTGAGCCTTATGTGCATTAAAATATGGTTGTTAATCTAATATAATTTAGTATCAATGTATTGCTTTTTAAGGGTAAAGAAATAAGGTTAAGTTAATTAAATATTGATTTGAGCTGTATTTTCATACCCATAGGTTACTTTTTTTAAAATTTTGGAATTTCTTTCTCTATCTTGACGTCATTGCTTAAAAGCAACACGCTTATGTTTGTAAGCGCGCTTGTGTGCTTACTAAAAAATACGAACTTTTCATACGGCTTTTTGTTTAAGCACCCACTTCTACTCACAGTAAAGTATTCGTAAGCTGAGATTTGTCCGGAACCGTTTTCATTCATTAATTTAATTGGTTAACTCATACCCATTATTACTATGAAATTATTCAGGCAAATTGAATAAATACAGATACTGTCATAAAATTACGGAATTTAAATGGGACAAGGAAGTACTTAATGTATTAGTTACTACGTCACCATGCCAACTAGACACTCGGGTATAAATATCAAATAAGTAAGATAATAAGTCAATGATTCCGCGGTCCGTCCACCACGTAGTGGGAGCTACTGCCACAGGAGTGCCCAGGCATTGGTCCAGGCTCACTACGTATGGACGGACCGCGGAATCATTCACTTATAATCATTTGATATTTATAACCGAGTGTCTAGTTGGCTTGGTAGTGTAGTAGATACTGTTTTGAATTTGTTTTTTTTTTATAGGACTGCGCTGGAAAAAAAGCGTACGGCCCGCCTGATGTTAAGCAGTTACCGTAGCCTAGAGATGCTTACAATACCAAAGGTATTGCTCGCACATTGCCGACCTGAAGGGGAGTGGGACGGCTCTCTCACTCATCGTACGAAACGCAGCTGTAATAGCTGCTTTACGCCGATCTTCTGTGAGAGGGTGGTACTACCCCGGTCGAGCCAGCCCGTTTATGAGCTGCAGTCAATTGGCTACAGCTTGGCTCTACCACCTTCAGACTGTATTTAATAAACATACCGTATTTAGCTTGATTATTATTTAAGACTTCAAACACTCAGTATTATTAAATATATATTTAATAGGAACATCAGCATGTTTCAGTCCTGAGTTCTAAGTCTACCTCCTAATTAAAATGTCTCGCATAAGTCCGAACGTTCTCTCAAAGTTGAATTCAATACAGAATTGCTAAACATAGGCGATTCTTCGCTGAAAATCAATAGGTATAATACTATTCACTGCCTTTTGTGATCTATACCATGGACTCACTCACTAATGACACAATTGACTATTTAAATGGCAAGCTCCCGAAGTCTTTCCTATGCACTAAAACATGGGGTTCTTCAAAAGGCATGTTTACAGGTCCCGAAAAGGTCGGAGCCACGTCTGCTCCCCTTAAGTTGCAGATGTCCTGGGCGGCGGCTTCCACTTACCATCAGGTGGACCGTCTGCCAGTGTGCCATCCTTGGCTATATAAAAAAAAGTCGGACAGACCGCGAATGAACCTTAAGGTTGCCTGTGTAAAAAAAAGCTTGGGCTAACAATTAGAAGGTCCCAGGTTCGATCCCCGGTGGGGCATGCACCAATGGATGAATTTTCATCTATGTGCATAATTTACAGTTCGCTGACGGTGAGCGAAAACATCGTGAGGAAACCTACCTATCCCTCGGGATTTGGTAATAGTCAGTTCCTGTATACACGGCGACACGGTTCACCACCTGTCACGTTGGGTTCTGACTATCTAGTGAAACTTGGGCTTTGAGCTGGTTAATACCTCCACAATGTGGTGGTGTATGGCCACTCAAGCCTCTGACTACCCCCGAACGGGGATAAAAGTCGTGACGTTACATTACATAACATTTTTTTTTAATGTTGGCAACACTCCCAAAGAACATGTACCTAGAGGGCTAAAAAAAAATTGTCTATGTTAGAGTGACATTTCGATAATGACATTTGAAGCGCCAAGAAGTTGACAGGTGAAGGAAGGTGAAAGGGGTGGACATGACGTGTGAAGAGGATAGAATATTTGCACGGCAATTATTTCTGCATGCGCGAAAGAGACAAAAAAGTGAAAGTTTTTTTGGAGAGTGAAATTTTGCGAATTTTATTTTTTTTGTTTGTACTAACCTGGCTTAAGAGGTTAATAATAAATACTTGCTACCGACGACCGCTTGGCGTAGTGGTTTGAGCATAGGCCGCTCGGCTCACTGCATCGGTTGCGGGTTCGATTACCATTGTAATAAAGTTTCGGAAATGGTTTTTTGGTAATTTACCCTGTTCTAGGTGTCACTGGGATTACCCCAGTCCATTGTACCCATAGTACAAGCATTTCTTAGACCAGGGGTCACCAATTAATTTCGCTCGGGGTCCGTTTTAAGAAATGAAATGACCATCGCGGTCCGCACAACATTTTATAGAAAACAATATTGATTAAACGAATGTAATTACGGAAATAACAAAGTAATTTTTTTACAAATCAATGAGAAATATTACATTTTTTGTTGCGGACTATCTGTCTGAAGATTGGAGTGGAATTGGTGCAAGCTATATTGACATTAAATCCTGGAGATGTTCATCAGTAGATCGAGATTGAAATCATCAGTAAGCTCGTTACTTCGCCCGGCCGTTTTCGAATTGACGTCAACAAAGATAATGCGGGGATACATTTTTATTAAATTACGTACTCTGTAGTGCAAGTTGCTGTGTTCTCGCGGTCCGCACTAAATGGGTCTGCGGTCCGGATTTGGACCACGGTCCGCCATTTGATGACCCCTGTCTTAGACCATGGGACCATACAGGGCGCCGAATCGGCTATCCAATGTCGATCAGAATCAACTGACAAATCAGAGAGTCTGTCATAATAGTTGAATGTAAAATATTTTTTAAACTAGAATACTGCTTTGTTTTAAACTCAAATCATCCCACACAGGGTAGTAAAGTAAACTTCAACTGACGTTCAATCTACGCCCACATCGCCAACCGCTCAATTTCGATCGCAGCAATATCTAAAGAGTCCTCCCACACTATTTGCCCTTGCATATAGCGAGGTACAGTTCTTGTATGTTATCATCTCTACCTAATCGTTATACCTATTGTTAGCGGTAAACATCACTAGGCCATTAGGTAATATTACTTCAGCTAACTCTACCTTTCTACTACGTAATATAACCAGCGCCAGAGCGCTGTAGTTACTTAGGTAAATTGGCAGTGATTCGTGACTCTACATAGGAAATTAGGTCAATTCAGACGGCTAAACGACCAATCCTCTTCTAATTAAATAGTAAACTATTGTTGACGTAGCTGATGAAGCTATTTCTACCTCTCTCTAACGATATGACACAACTTTTTTTGTCTCATGCAAAGATATTAAAAAAAGAGGGAGACATGTGACTGATGAAGATAGTATGTCCTATTGAACGGAGTCCTTGAACACAGTCAGCCTCGCCATACACGGACTGCTTGTAGCTGTCGGAACGGACAGCTCTAGAGCAGTTGGTTGCAGTCGACCGCATCGCCAGCCCGCCGACTGCTTGGCGTTCAGCAGTCGGCGGGCTGGCGCGAGCTGTCGGCGGGCTGGCGATGCGGTCGACTGCAACCAACTGCTCTAGAGCTATCCGTTCCGACTAGTGATGGGATGTTCTCGAGAACATTCTCACCCTCGGAAACTGACTCGTGAGATTTTTTTATTTTGGGTGACGTTATCCTAACTTTAAATCTTAAAAACAATTAAAACCATCATACTTGCATGTTTAATGAGGTTTATGCCAAGTTTAACATGCTTCAGAAGATAAATTCTGGAAAATTCTCACGAGTAAGTTTCCGTAAGTTTCCGAGGGTGAGAATGTTCTCGAGAACATCCCATCACTAGTTCCGACAGCTACAAGCAGCCCGTGTATGGCGGCGCTAAGACAGTCGTTTGCGGAAATAATGTTGGTTGGTTGTTGGTATTGCCGATAACAGATGTGTGAATTTCGCTGCATGTCGTGGTGCGCTAAGCACAAGTCTAGTGACTACAATATTAGGAGGTATCATATCTACTAAAATAGTCTCATGCAGCTTATTCTTAGCCAAAGAGTTACGATAGTTTCTCGCAGCGCTCTCGTGGAGAACATTCATTAATCTAAAGTGTTAAGTATTTAGCCTAATCATTAATCTTAAGTGTTTGGCCTTGTTCTTCTACGCGTTTACGCCCTCAAGAAGACGTCATGTCGTAGTCAAAATCACATCATTTATTTATGTAGGCCACTACACTAACATATGTTAACTCCTAACATTTTAACTAAACTCTTACCATCTTCATAGGTAACCTCCCCCTTCTAGTGAATGTGATGTGGAAGTGATGTGGCGATATGCCACCTCTTTTCAGCAAGTAGAATGTTTAGTAGCTGCCAGCCGATAAACTGTTTTTATCACTGGCACAATGTGTTTTTTATAAGTACCCAAGGATCTTTTATTACTACAGGATAAACCAGTTGAGTTTTTGGTTAAGAAGAAATTCAACTTTATTCTACTGGTTTAAGGTCTATTATACCTTGACAATTCTGTAGACAGAAAAACGAGCCGAGCGAGAGGCCCCAGTTGGGACCGTGTCCCTCTCGCTCCGAGTTGCCATGTCAAAATAATATTATCGATGGGTAGTGATTGTTAGTTTTTAAATCAAGCAAATAAATTAATTTATTATTTATCGTGACTATTGTTTCTATGATAAAACAACAGTCACGATAAATAATAAATTGATTTATTTGCTTGATTTAAAAACCACCAATCACTACCCAACGATAATATTATTATGGCATGGCAACTCGGAGTGAGAGGGACACGGTCCCAACTGGGGCCTCTCGCTCGGCTCGTTTTTTGTGCAGTAGTGAACATTCCAGGTATGTATTTACGTTCGTGTAAGTACCACTGTATTTGAATGTTTATTTAGATATTCTAATCGGAGTACTCTGGACGTAGCCCAGGCAGTTGGTGTTTGAATCTCATGTAAGAAGCTACTTAAGATAATTTTGTGATCAGTGTACTATTTCTAACTTCTCCGTATCAATTAAACACCAATAAACCATCTGCCGTTTATTATTTACAACACACAACAACAGCGACTGTAGCCTACGGGTGAACAGGTTGGGCTTGCAATCAGAAGGTCCCAGGTTCGATCCCCAGTGGGGCATGCACCAATGGATGATTTTCATCTATGTGCATAATTTACAGTTTGCTGACGGTGAGGGAAAACATCGTGAGGAAACCTACCTATCCCTCGGGATTAGGTAATAGTCAGTTCCTGTATACACGGCGACAAGGCTCACCACCTGTCACGTTGGGTTCTGACTATCTGGTGAAACGTGGGCTTTGAGTTGGTTAATACCTCCACAATGTGGTGGTGTATGGCCACTCAAGCCTCTGACTACCCCCGAATGGGGATAAAAGTCGTGACGTTACATATTTACAGCACACATCAGCAGCTCTCATTTTATAAGGCAGGGTATTCCAATTCGCTATACACGGTACCCTAAATGCAACCTTGCAGAAAATCAATATGCAAATCAGTGTTCGCTCACTTGCACTAGAGTCCAGAGATCCAATTTGAACGACCTCCTACCTACTCTACGTGCGCTGTTTCGCCGGCAAAGAGTTCCGTTGCGGAAATCTGTGTATTTTCGTTTCATTCTGCAAAGCGTTATTTGCAATATGCGGTGCAAGTAATATACTTTCTTGATTATGTATACTACCTAATGATATGTTTTTGATCTACGTCAGGAAAGGTACGTAAATATTAGATAGAGACTAGGGTATAATATTATATCAACATGTGTTCACACCACACTGCCATTATCGACAGGATGTCCCTCCACCCTTTACACTCACGACACGAGACCCAAAAAGGCCCTTCGGCCAGACGGAATGAGGATCTGTTTGGGTCGGGGACTCTTTCCTAGACTTCTTAATTCAAAAAGAATAACGCCTATACGTCAGGAAAGAACACGAATTAACATGTTTAAGTAACGCTAAAATATTGATGTTGACGATTCATAAGTGCTACATAGAAATAGCACTTATGAATCGTTA